>JAIUZE010008091.1:0-47736 GCA_022085475.1 Heliosperma pusillum | reverse complement strand
TTTGATGATTTTATGAATCTTAGAAGGTGAGATGCAAGCCGGCTAAGGTTGATAGAGTTTGGATTACCGGTTGTTAACTGATTCACATGATTACGTGTTGATTAGGGTTTGAGTGTATCAGGGCCATGTTACTTGGTAACCGCTGAGCCAGCATACCAGCTTCCCTACCTCGAGTTATATTTTATTATCGAATTCACATGATAGCTTCCATATGATAGGTTATATGTTAGTTAACTGTTTCATAACATGAAAAGCATATCATATATGTTAAGGTTTTGTATTTTATATATACATTGCTTTTATGTTTTCATGTTTCATTAAACTCGACATTTCGTGGCTGGGAGAACTCGGAGTTACTCCCCACTGACTGTGGCTTCCGTGTTTATATTTAATGCGGTTGGCAGGTTTGTGATGCATACTTGGGTACATTGACGAGCTAGCGAGCGAAGTATTTACCTTGGACCTATATTCGGTTCTTAGGATTGTATATTATTATACACTCTTTTATTTCCGTATTTATACGGGAGATATGTCTTTCGTTTTGGATATTTCTTATGTATAATATTAGTTCCTTTTTGTAATGAACCTTTTTCTTTAAGACACCTTTGTTATGATGAATATATTTAATAGTAGGTTCCGGTTTTAAAATTTACCGATTTTCACTAAAGTGAACCTATTAGAAACGTATTCTCATCTTTTATTTATTTAAATTACTTGTTTATCTTTCCGCAAATTTGAGGGTGTCACAGCTCGATTGTCACAAAACAATGGGATAGGAGTGGGAACTTCTATGCTCATGTCTTTAAGCAATGACTCCAACCAAACAAGTTCAGCTGAAGTATAGGACATGCTTCTATATTCTGCCTCAGTTGAGCTCTTACTGACAGTAGCCTGTTTCTTTGTCTTCCATGACACTAAGGCATTACCTAGGAAGACACAACAACCTGTCAAAGACCTGCTACTGAATGTGCATTGAGCCCAGTCTGCATCACTATATGCAGATAGTTGTAGGTTTGATGCTGCTGGGTAGAACAAACCCATGTTGACATTGGTTTTGAGATATTTGATGACATGTACAACAACAACCATATGAGGGACCCTTGGTTGAGACAAGAATTGACTAAGATTCTGCACAGAATAGGAGATGTCTGGTCGTGTAAGATTAAGATAAAGTAGCCTTCCTATCAATCGTCTGTAAACCTCTGGGTCTGGTAACAATTCCCCTTGATCAATACTCAAATTCAATTCCCTTGGCATAGAAAACTCAGTAGAACTACAGTTTTCCATGCCCATGTCATTCACAACATCTACTATGTATTTCCTCTGATTCAGAAGAATCCCAGTTTCATTCCTTGCAATCTCCAAACCCATAAAATATCTTATATAGCCCAGATCTTTGATAGTGAACTTCTCATCAAGGCTTTGTTTTATTTGTCTAATCTGTAAATCATTGTTACCAGTAATGAGGACATCATCCACATAAACAAGAATCAGAATGAAGGAGTTATCATGATTCCTCATGAACATTGAGTAATCCTGTTTGGACTGCATAAAACCAAGACTGAGCAGATGTTTAGTTAGTTCCAAGTTCCACTGCCTTGAGGCATGTTTCAATCCATATAGTGATCTTTTTAGTCTGCAAACTTGTCCCTTGTCTGCCTTTGTATAACCCTCAGGGGGTCTCATATAGACCTCCTCATCTATATAACCATGCAAAAAGGCATTGTTACTATCAAGTTGATGAATTGGCCATTGTTTAGCTGAGGCAACAGCAAGAAGAGTTCTCACAGTAGCAAACTTTGCAACTGGTGAGAATGTGTGCTTGTAATCCTTGTCTTTAACTTGTGTGTAACCTTTAGCCACAAGTCTAGCTTTATATCTCTCAACTGTGCCATCAACACGATGCTTTATTTTGTAAACCCATTTACACCCTATTGCTCTTTTGCCTTCTGAAAGATTAGTTAACTCCCATGTCTGAGTATCTTCTAATGCCTTGAGTTCTTGATTCATGGTTGTTATCCATTTCTCATCATGTATTGCCTGTTTGTAGGTATGTGGCTCAAACTGAGACATAACATTAGACAAAGAAGCAATATATGTAGGGTCAAAGTCCTTCAAATCCCCAAGGATTTGACTATGAAAGCATGAAGCAGACACTGTTGCAGCATTGGACTTGAAGTTACACTGGAAGTCCTTCAAGTTGGAAGGCATTGTTTTAGTTCTGTCTGACCTTCTAAGAACCTGTGTTGCAGGATTTCTTAATGTGTTCTTAGAGGTGGGAACTGTAATGACTGGTAGAACATCAGAAATAGTATTAGGTTGTTCTATTTGTAAATCATCATTTCTTGATTCACTGGATCCTGATCCAATGTAATAGGAACAGCCCTTGTGATTGTTGTATCAGTTCTTGTACCTTTGTGAATTAACTGAGAGGCAGCATGATTAACTAATTGTAATGGCTCTTCATCATCATGTAAGGATCTGATTGTTTCATCTTGGAATGCTGTTTTGAATGGAAAAATATTCTCCTTAAACACTACATCCCTACTGAAAAAGCAACTGTGTTTTTCCAAATCATACACGCACCTTGTAGCCTTTCTTTCCAAAAGGATACCCTATCATAATGCATTTTCTTGATTTGGAACCAAACTTATCTTTCAAACCAATTGGAGCACTAGCATAACATAATGCACCAAACACTCTCAGCTCATCATACTGAGGTTGCTCATGAAACAGGACTTCAAATGGGGTCTTCCAATCAAGGATACCAGTAGGCATTTTGTTGATTAGAAATGTAGTAGTTAACACACAATCCCCCCAAAACTTAAAGGGAAGATTAGCATGAATTCTCAAGGCTCTAGCAGTTTCTATAAGATGCATATGCTTCCTTTCTACTCTACCATTCTGTTGTGGTTTACCTGCCATACTAGTCTATTTGATTGATGAACTGCCTGAGCAATATAGGAACTTGCAATTTTATTTTGCATCAAAAAAGTCCAGGTAGTTCTTGAAAAATCATCCAGTAAGGTTAAGAAATATGATGCCTCATTGAGGGATCTAGTCCTGTAGGGATCCCAGAGATCAGCATGCAACAATTGAAATGGAACCTTAGCATGAGATGAACTTCTCTGAAAAGGTAAAGAGTGATGCTTTGACAAGGAGCATGTTTCACAATGAAAGTTTAACAATGTCTTAGTATTAAAACCAACCAAATGCTTCAATTTGTCCACTGAAGTATGCCCCAATCTAGCATGTAAAATACTTATATCCATTGGACCAAAAGTATTAATTGAAAAACTAATGCTATTACAAGCATTGTTGCTATTACAAGCATTGTTGCCATCAACCCTCCTCTTCACTCTTCCAGAGTTGAGATTGATAGGCATGAGTTTGTAAAGATCCCCAATCTTCCTTGCCCTTGCTAGGATACCTCTACTTGAAGGGTCCTGGAAAATACAATGATGGGCATTAAATATAGCAGTCATTCCAGAATGCTCAACTAACTTCCCAACTGATAGAAGATTATGTCTAAAACCAGGAACTATAAGAACATTATGAAGTGTCACAGTAGGTGTGAGGCTAGCTCTGCCCATCCTGTGAACCATCTTTATGCTGCCATCAGGTAATACTACAAGAATAGGTCTACTCAACATTTGAATATCAGTGAGCAGATCTGGGTTTGATGTCATATGGTCTGAAGCACCTGTATCTACTATCCAATCTTGACTAAAACCCCCATTATTAGCAGCATTAGACATGGATAAACTGATCTTACCTGCAAAATTAACTGAAGAAATCCCTTGTGCAGGCATGGTCTTATCTTCTAAATTCCTGAGAACCTTCTGCATAACAGAATCAACAATGTTTTCAACCAGATTGTTATCAAGAGAAGTAGACCTAGCAGTGTGATCATAAAGCTCCCCAAGAGGATGATCAAGTTCTTCATCATAATACCCAACATCAGT
Organism: Heliosperma pusillum; assembly: GCA_022085475.1. NCBI lineage: Eukaryota > Viridiplantae > Streptophyta > Magnoliopsida > Caryophyllales > Caryophyllaceae > Heliosperma > Heliosperma pusillum. The sequence continues at coordinate 43,771 of JAIUZE010008091.1, read as the reverse complement.
ATGATTGGCTACTCTCCTAGTTGATCCACCCATGTAGAAAGATCTTCCTCTACCACGGGTTGACTTATCAGGGTTCCATCTGCATATGTTCTTAACATGTCCTTTCTTACCACACACAGAACAGGTCTGCAGCCTGTAGCATTCAGTGACAGTGTGCCCTTCCTTAGTGCAATGAGTACACTTTTTCACCAAGGATATATCAGAAACTTCAGTCTTTGCTCTTTTAGATATGGAATTGGGATATTCAGTCTGAGCAGCATAAGCATTAGCCTCAGCTAACATATCAACAACATCAACTATTTGTTTCTGTCTTTCAACCTTCTGTAGTAAAGACATAGCCTTGTTTAATGGTGGTAAGGGCTCCATTGTCAAGATATTAGTTTTAACTTGCTTATAACCACTGTTCAGCCCCATAAGAAACTGGACAAGCTTTGCTTGAACATCCCTATCTAACAGCCTTTTCAACAATGCACAAGAACATGATTTCATTGCACCACAAGTACAAGTGGGTACTGGATCAAGACAATCAAGACTTTCCCATGTTCGTTTTAAAGAATTGTAATATTCTACCAAGGAATGATTAGCTTGAGAAATATTACCCAATTCTCTGCGCAATTGATATATTTCAACAGCATTAGTCTCACCATATCTTTCTAGTAATTCATCCCATAATTCCCTAGCAGAATTGACATAAGAAAAGGCTTCTTTAATTTCAGGATCAATGGAGTTAGTCATCCATCGTTTCACCAACAGATCATACCTAATCCATTGATGAAAACGCTTATCAGTCTTCTCAGGAGCTCTAAAAGACCCATCTATGAAACCGTCCTTATTCTTGGTCATGAGAGCGACATAGGTATCTCGCTTCCAAGTCAAGAAATTAGAGCCATTGAATTTATAATCAATCAAACGTAGATTTGGTTGATCAGCTTGAGATAGGAATAAAGGATCATCCATGAATGAATAACTACTTGGATTTTCAGAGGTTTGTTCAATTGTTTCAGGCATATTGGTTTTTCAGAGGTTTGTTCAATTTGTTTGATGTTTGCAGAAGAAATTATACTATAAGAAATGATCAACAATAACAGAGTATACGTAAAAGAACAGAGTATACCAGATTGATTGAATCAAATCAGAGAAAAACGAAGATAGATTGCGGAATTTATTGCAAGAATCGAACCTTTCCTGATACCATGTGAAATGTACATTAAGTACAATTAGTTTAACTCCATTAGAAGAGTTTCAATGTATGAATATAACTAACTTCTTATGAATATAACTAACTAGAGATAGAAAGTTAGTTAGTTAGTTGTTTTAGAGAGAGAAGTTGTTTTTGTATTTTTTGATCAAAAGTTAACTTTACAGCACCCTGGTTCATATGCTTATATACTACTAATTTAGCATGGTTCATAGTAACATTCGTTTTTCTCTGTCCATTTTCAAAATGAATCTTCAGTATTGCAAGTAACAGTTACCCATTGGTTTTTGATGGATAGTCTTTTAATTTGCTATCACATGTTGGTGGTGTAGCAAGAGGCAAGAGCAAGGACTATGGGTCTCTAATTTTCTTACCAACCAAAAATATCAACTGAAATTCCAAGCATTCATGTAATTCAAGTGCAAAAGTAAATTACTTTTAGGGTATTTCTTCATGTTCTTGTGGCATAATATGAGTTTTGTTCAATAATGCGCGTGTCCCATCTTGGTTACTCAAATGTCATGATAAGTATAGTTTTGAAAAGCTTTAAATTTTGTACGTGAGAGTTGGAATCAGACCTATATTAGCTATTTAACATGAGTTATATATAGTCTCTGCAAGAGGATTGCATACATAATATATTTCATTAAATACAAAAGTCTAATAAAATTCAGTAAAACAAAGCTAATTGTTTTAACTGTGATAAATAATTAAAGTAACACCAAGAGTAGTATATATAACCGTATTTATCACGCGTATAACAAAAGTAACAATAATAACAGTGAGAATAGTGAAAATAAAAATAATAGCAGCGAGAGTAATGAAATTAACAATAATAGAAGTGTACAACCGTACATAGTGAAAGTAACAATAATAATATCAAGAATCGTAAAACTAACTGTAATAACAACGCGAAAAGTCAAAGAAATAATTGTAACAATGGTGCAAGTAATAATAATATTAATTGGGGATGTAGTAAAAATAATAGTATTATCATTGAGGATTAGTGAAAGTGTCTCATATTTAAGATATGACGTAGAAAAATAGAAGAATAATTCAAAATGTATGAATTAGTCAAGTATAATACAATTTTGTTTCATATAAACTAAAAAAATTAAATGATAAATATGGCTAATCCGTGCAGGACTTGACACCAAAACTAGTTAGAAAGATAATCCCCCATTTCCAATTATAAGTCATTTTAGGAAAAATCAAAATTTTCTTTTTACAAACCGTCATACACTTTTTCATGTATTAAGTGTTATTTAAATCACTAAGAATCAGGGAAAAAAGGTCATTTAAGCCAATTTATTAGTGGAAAAAAATTTCCTTTTCAAATTTCCAGAGAGTATGTATAACTTTTAACAAATAATACAACATTTATTAATATTTTCTTAAATCATGTGAAATAAAAAAAACAACTTAAATAAAATTTAATTTTGTGATAATATTTAAAAAATTATTAAAAATTTTAATCCTTAGTTGTTATTTCCTCACTAAACCTTTTATCTTTTTTGTAAACTTTGTCCATTACGTTAACCTACTCAATTAAGCCTAAAAGGTCAAATCCTAACGCCACCTGAAGCTAGGTCCGAGCCTAACGCCTTTAAACCGGCTAGTCCACGTACTAACTACTAACCCTGGTCCAGACCAACTCCAAGACCATAATTGATTCCTAACCAAACTAGTACTACTAGTACTAGGATGTAAATGTAAAATTAGGGAGAAAAAGAAACGTATGACCCGAGTGGTCCTCCACTCCACTCCTCACCTCTCCACTCCACTACTCACTTACATTTGTCAACCACGTACTGGTCGTGTTCCCATTTACATTTTATTTATTATATTTATTATATATACAGTTAGTTAATACATACACGTAGTTGCCTCCCTCTAGGGTTTTCATCCCAGCGCGTAGATCTCACTCCCTTAATACTCGTCTACATATACGGAATTAGTAGTATAATATACGGTGTACAAATACTTTATACCACCACTTTCCCACTCACTTTCTCTCTCCTTATATACCCCTCAATCTAACCCTCATTCCTTCAAATTCTTCCCTCTCTATTAACCCGCCGAAAATCTCCCACTTCTTCTCCAACTAACTCCCACCGAGTCAACCTCTACTCAACTCACTGAGTCATGGCTGACGAGTTACTAGACGGCGAGTTCTGGCTCCCTTCTCAGTTCCTCACTGATGACGACATCCTCATGGACTTCAAATCCGACACTTCCGCTTCCGGGTTCGGGTTTGGGTCAAGTTCCGATCTCGCCTCACTCACCAGCGACGACGACGACCACCTTCTCCATTACTCCTCCAAACCCCAACCCGGTCTATCCGGTTCTCCCCAGTCAACCCTCTGCGGTTGGGAGTTGACCCACCCGGATTCCGGTTCAGGCTCCGGTTCCCCGCAAAAAGAAGAGCCGGAGAAACGAGAAAGTAATGAAACCAAAAACGACGTCGTTGAAGACAAAAACGCAACGTTAGATCTGCTGAATAAAGCTGCTGGTGAGGTTGCGAAGATGAAGTTAAGGACTGAAAGAAGTACTGGTACCGGTTTTTTCGATTGTAGTAACACTAAAAAAACTCTACCTTCTCCTCCTCCTCCTCCTTTGTCGAACCCGGTTCAACCTCCTCCTTTATTTCCGCCTCCGTTTTATTACTACCCTCAATTCCGCCGATATCCTCCCGTATGTCTACTCCCTCTAACTCCGTCTCCGTCTCAATCATTTGTTAACCTTTGATTAAATTAATATCTGTATTAATTAATTTCTTTATTTTGTCGTACAGAATATGATGTGGGGACCAGTGCAATATTCGCCGCCACAGCAACAACTACAGAACACCAAGAAAAAAGACACCAAAACCGCAACCAACGGTATTAATAATAACCGTCCTTTGGGCTTACCTCCATCTGCATGGCCACCTCTACCGGGCCAGACCCAGACCCAAGCCCAAACCCAACCTCAGGCCCAACCACAACAGCCGCAACAGAAACCGCAGGTCCAGCCATATATTGGTTTATATGTGGGCCCACAAAGTGCGTCAGTTGGTACCGGTGTCTTTTTACCTCGCCAAACCCCCACCAATCCCGAGCCTAAAAAGAAGTCAGGTATAATTACCGTTTTACCCTCATGCTTGCTTTACGTTATTTTACTGTTTATTATAGTTTTATTTACTAGATCTGGATCTTTGTTACTGTTACTGTTTTTATGTGTTTTGACGGTGGAATGTTTAATAACAGCTTTATTGCGTAAAGCTGTATTCCTGACAATTTAATTTAATTTAATTTAATTTATTTAATTAAAGAGTAATAAAAAGAAAGAATTAAATTAGAGGTAAGAAATGGAGTAGTGAGAGATAGAAAAAAGAGAGGTGGGTGGTCAGTGGACACTAGTCACTATTTCGCGTGTCATGTACACCTGTTAAAGATTGTTCCAGGAATCTTTTCTTTTTAATAAATTACTATACTCCCATTTTGCTGACGTTTTTTATGGAATCTATTTTATTAAACTATTGGTCCGTCTATTTATTCCACACTATCTAGTACTCCCTCCGTCCCGGTCATTTGTTTACCATTTCTATATTTGGGTGTCTCATTCATTTGTTTACCTTTCTATATTGGGAAGACTTTTGATGAGTAATTTCATCACCCAATGGGACTATTGTCCACTTGTCATCTTATGACACTACCCACAAATGGTCCCCTCCCCTTTCCTTGGTCTTTGTGCCAAAAGTAAAGGTAAACAAATGACCGGGACGGAGGGAGTATAATTCAAATTTTGAATTAATTAACCAATTGACATTACTTAATATAATGCCGTCTAAAATAAGAATTTGTGGTTGTCGTTACTTTTTTTTTTTTTTTTGATTCAAATGAGCGCACAATGTCGCGGTTGAGAATCGAACCCCCAACTTCAAGGTTGGAGTAAGAATGCTCTTACCACTTGAGCTACCTCTTGTTCTCGATGTGGTTGTCGTTACTGGAGTGTCATTCCTATGGCCCGACGACAGTGCCTGCCTTAAGACCAATTGTCTTGTTATGAACACTTACATCTCCGTCTTAAATTAAAGTTTGTGATTAATATTATAGCAGTAGGTCTCCCTTGTGACGGGTCGGACCTTGCGACGGGTTTTTCCTCTAACAAAATGTGTAGAGGGAACATGTGCGGCACCCCCATGTGCTTCCCCTTTTCCCTTAAATGGGTCATTTGTGAGGGGAAGTGGTACCCGTCGCAAGCTTGTGACGGATACTGCTCGTCACAAACAAGAATTTGTGATATTATAGAAATACAGAGTATCTTTTCTATGGTCCTCTCCTTTGGTTAAGGAATTGTTTCGGGGGGATGAACATACTTGTTTTAAGGATTCTTTCCTTTGTTGATTTGTTAATATTGGCATATTGATAAAAAAAGGGTTCATTTCCCCGTTATGATGCGTAACATTTGCCCGCTCTTTACCGCTATCTGGAATAAAGTTGCGTGCGTACATACGATTAGCAAATCGACTGATAATCACCCCACAATATATTCGACTCTTTTTTCCATTTTTGAGACGATTTTGATTCAGAATATGTATCTGATCTTATACTTTGATAATTACTTGCAGATAGTAATGTGATGAAGACGAAAAACAATAAAGCTTCGCAAAGACGAAGCTCCGTTCCTGCGAAAACAAACATTGACGAGATTCAATTGCCTTTGGAATGGGTTTATTGAGCCATTTAGCAGGATCTCATACTTAAAGTTGTGTTTCTGTTTTTTTTTTTATTTTTTCTACAGTCAGTGTTATTGGTTTTTAGCAGGTATAGGGTAGAACAAACTATAGGACAGTAGTACTCATAGTAGAAGTAATAAGGGTGAAATAAAGGAAATGGTAGTCTTTTTGGGTTTTCTTACCAGAACACAAGTTTGTTTCATTCTTGGCTGGTGACAATAAGGGTATTAAATTTGGCTCTACGGGTTTTGCTTTTGTCTTATCCATGGAGCTGGGCCGGATAATAAATCTCCAAGTGTTGTTTTTTGGGTTAATTAGAATTTATTTCTTTATTTTATTTATTATATGGGATGTAATTCGAGGGAAAATTGGTTCTTTTGTAGATTATCCCTCTTCTTTGTGATATAATAATATTTTCTTTTGAATCGTTATTTATCTTCTCTTCCGCTTACTGTCATTGCATAACCATAGTTCTAAGGTTGTTTTACGATATACACTCTGTACAACCAACTTATTTTATGTTTTTATGTTATGAACTCAACATTTTCTTTGGTGACGTCGGTAGCAAAGCTTTGTGCCTCTCCGGTGTCTATTATGAATTTCGATGTACTTTTTTACCAATGTTTTAGCCTAGTGATTAAGTTGCAAGTGTAGTGGACGATGGATCCCAGGTTATCGATAATATATTGTCCAAATAAACATTAGTTCCCTTTTAGGATTCGGCTCGAGATCTTTTATTATCATATGTGTTGGATTTGTGCCTTGAATAATAACTCCGCAGGGGGGTTTCGCTATCTGTCAATCTGTTTGAGCTAGGGTTCTATTTCAGACCTATTCTAGGTATTTTACATTAGGTCTTATAGAATACTGTATAAACTTTCTGACTATTCTCCTACGAGTAGTAGTTATGCATATCATACCGTTTCCCTAATAGTTATGCATATGACAACGTAAAACTTGTTTAGTTTTGTTGGGGTTCAATTTATTTAACTAATAAAATGGGAAAGTTCAATACGATGAAGGTACATTGGTAGCGCATAATTAGTGGGGAAAACATAGGATGCAGTTTAAGAATTAAGAGTAATGAGCTGGAAAAGTGCGTAAAAGAGGGCCTAACATGCGGTGCATAACTGTAATTCAAATTCGTACGAGTTGTTTAATTACGGTCATGCCCTCGAGGAACGAGGTTGCCGTCAAATAGACAAATGGTAAATAATGTAATTTAACAGAAACAGAGACAAGTGGTCAACAGCTTAACTAATAAGTACGGAGTACATGGGTTAGCGCGAAAGCATGATCTCAAGAATAACAAAAGTAGTGGATTAACATTAACCATCATCATTAAGAGTGCTACCAAACCTTTTAATAAAGTAGACTTGTAATAATTTAAGTATATCTCTTTATTTATTTACTTAGAGACTTATATTTGTGTTGTCTCACCTCGTCCCGACCTTATTCTTTACCTATTTATCAACTTGGATTCTTTCAATTAGAAAACAATCTATCTTAATATGGTGAGTAAGGGTGATGATAAGATGAGACAGCTCGCAAGTAACTTGAGATTGAATTTGTGTAGTTTCAACTCGTCCAGACCTTATTCTTAACCTATATGTCAACTTGTTATGACTTTAAGTGGTCATTATTTAACATAACTGATAGTTATTTATCATAAAATAGTTATTTTTTTATTTCATTGCATAGTAAAACCGTCACCGTAGAGTAAGATTTGCGAATTTGTTAACCTAATTTGTGTTAATGGTCAAGGGTTTTTAAAAAAATCTTTGTAAATTTGGAACCGGATTAATCTGAAACGGGCGGAGAAACGGCGGCCGATAAAAGAGGGAAATTGGGAAAGAGCAGAGATTGCTTAAGAGAGGGAATTAAACAAGCAGAGGCCCTACGCGCCATCTACACGTGTCATGCTCAGGGCAGTTGCATTACGTATTCACATGCCATGTTATTAAGTTTCACAAACCCTCATACTTATCCACCTCAAACCTAAGCCGGGTCAAATACATACCAAATCAGTCCTCTTGTTATCTAGAAAATACCAAAATTCTGTCTATATTACTACCATTTAGTAGTATTTGATCGGTTTTAAGCTTTAAACGAATAATACCCGTCTTAAGCAAGACTTACGGTATTACTGTATTAGTTCAGTAGGTCTTGCTTGCGACGGATCGAATCTTGCGACGGGTATTTTGTGAGAGGAAATGGGTTGAGGGGACAAGGTGGGCACCCCCCATGTGCTTCTCCACTCACCCTTAATGGGTATTTTGTGAGAGAATATGGTATCCGTCTTAAGCTTGCGACGGATAGTGTCCGTCACAAATGAGAATTTGTGGTATTAGTTTACTTAGTTTTTTTGAATGCTTATATAGGAAGGAAGAGTGCATGTGAATGAAAAATGGGAAATAGAGTGGGATAGAAAGCATGAAAGCAGTAGCAGTGGGACAGAGTGTATCTTCTATGCTCTTGGCTGGTTTATATGGTCTTACAGTCTTACCTGAATTAACAGCTCAATCTAGGTCGTTTACCTTTTACTTTTTCCCCTTTACTTTTTCTTATGCACGGTATTCTAGGTATTGTATCTACACTCTACTTTTTGCATTCCAGATTACAGCTACTAGCATACTGGATACACTTTCAACTTCCTAAACTTGAGACTTTGAAATAATCTTATACACATCTGCGTTAAAAAGCGCAAATTCTTGGTTATATCCGTTATAAGCGTGTGACGGGTCAAATATTATATCTACATAGAGCCGTAGATAAGACAAAAGCAGAGCTTGGGGAGTAGCATTACGTTTTGTTTTATCTATCTACTTGAGTAGTACTTGACTCGTCGCAAGTTTGTAAGCTATGAAGGATATACACGTCACAAGGGAGACTTGCTGCATAAAAAAAAAAATTAATTCCTTCTAATTTTTTAATTTTTTTGAAATAAACCCATGTCGAATTTAGCATAACATTTAAATCAGAATCAGGAATACATAAAATGTTTTGAGGGAGGTCGTCATGCCAAAACCTTCTCCCAACAAGCCAAGGGCAATAATGTGCTAACTCATGAGCTACATAATTAAAGTTCTTACGAACAAACGAGAAAGACAAATACTCGAGCGAACTACATAACTAGTAAATGTCATCATAGACTAGGAACACGTCGCTGCTACCCTGCTTCCTCTTCTCCAGCTCCTCTACAACTACTTCCTCCGTTCGATAGAATAGTTTACGTTTGCTTTTTGCACAAATATTAAGAATGAGTGAAAACAAGTGGGGTACCTACTTTTACATATGTTAGTTTACCAAATTGCCCTCTTATAAAAGAGTTGGGTCTTTTATGAGGGGGTCATTAACAAGGATAGTATGATAATTTAACATGATTATTGATGTCCATAAAAAGAAACGTAAAGAACTAAGTGGAACGGAGGAAGTATTAAACAATCACTCCCCAAGGTCACCTTCGTCTCACCGCTTTGACAACTTCTTTAAGATCACCGTGTAGGACTGCCACAACTTCCGCCATCTTTGGTTCAATCACTACTTCATGTTGCACAACCCTTTCCATTCGACCACTCCCTCATCGTTCCTACATACAAATCTCACATGACTTCTCTATCCTCCTATAATCTCACGTCCACATTTACTTTCATTACCCCCTCTCCCCGGCTTCATCCACCCCATGCTAGCTCCCCTCCTCCTTTCCTAGCTTTTCCTTTGTCCCGCATTTCCCTAACCAGCTAACAGACTCACAACAGCACCAAATCCCCTCGTCACTCCGCCTTCTAAAAGATAGCCTTATTTCGTCTCTCTCATATTGTCCGACAACATGTCTTAAACTTCACACATCGAAGATGCCTTCGCTTCTTTTTCTCTCCAAAGAGGATGTAAAGAGAATATTAACACAATGAAAATGACATCCTCGTAACACTCTCTTTCATTTAAGAGGATGGTTAGTTCTCTTTAATGTAAATGTTCTTATCCCCAAATTGAAATAGCTCAAATTAAAACACAAACACCTTAATTGGAACTTCCCCAAACCTCATATACTCAAAATGAAATTTTTTTAAGGAGATCTCAATTTTAGCGACGAAAATGATGTATAAACAACAACTATAGTACCCCTACTTTGAGAACAAGTGGTATCTCAAGCTAGGTAGCAGAGACACTTCTCCTAACTAACCGTCCCGTGTCGGACACACGGACACCTATAAATAAGGAATGAGAGGTTGAAAGACTAAAAAAGATTGATTTGAAGATGAGTTGGGTGGGAAATGAGAATAAATTATAGTCAAAGTCAAATTTTTCCTTCAATATTTACATTTAATATCAAATATTAATATAAAAATAAAATCGTACGTTATTTATAACTATAAAATATATATTATATTAAATTTAAATGTCGTGTCCCGTGTCCTAAATTTCACGAGATGTCATATCACGTGTCCGTGTCTGTGTCCGTGTCCGTTTCGTGCTACCTAGATCTCAAGTGGTAAGAGCACTAATATTTCAATCAAGAAGTTGGGGGTTCAATTCTCACCTGCGACATAGTACGCTCATTTGAAAAAAAAAAAAAACAGTACTCTCCACTTTCCAGTTTGTTTATTTATTTCATTTTAGGGTAACTTATCCATTAGTTTATCTTCATTTTTTTAGAAAGTTGTTTCATGAGTAATTTGATGATATCCAACCATTATGCTCCACTTATCATTTACTACCAACGAGTCAACGACTTTTACAAATGGTTCCCCTCCTCCCTTCTTGTTGTTTTTGCCAAAATAGGTAAACAAATGACCAAACATCATTAGTAAATCCTTAATCTGATGATTTGTCTTTCTTTTATTATTTTTTCTACTCGCATTAATATATGAACATCATAAATCGTAATCAATCAACACTATACGATTTAGAAAGCCTAATCCAATCTATTCTCTAAATGTGTCAAAACCACAAGAAGATATTATAGTCTATATTGTTAACATCATCATCTCATAATAATTTAAGACAAATCGAACGGAGGGGCACATAATGCACAAACATCCAAAATTAGAAAGCCAAAAATATCAAAGAGGATACGTTCAAATCTGAACAACACGAATTAAACAAATTTAAGCCATACATACACTGATACACTGATACACACAATTATTGAAAAGTTAAGCCGACAATCCACCGTACACACGTCCGACGTCTTGGATTGAACCGTCACACTACTTGTGGTAGAACATTTAATACTTTCTCTTAGTCGTCGTATTGTTCTCTATTTCCTTTTTCATCCTGGTCGGGTTTTGTTATTTTTCTCCTTATTTGTCAAGTCTTGTGGTTTAAAAATTAATTATATGTGACGTAGTGTGTTTTAGTACAATACTAATTCATTTCCTTAATTGTTACGTCAAAAGTAAACGGAAGAAAACAGTGACTTCATAACAACGCGCTAAAGTCGGCGCGTGAAAGACTAAAATAAAGTATGTGGGGAGAGTGTGGAGTGTGAGTGGTAGGTAACTTGAGTCGTGGGTTAGCTGTTATGTCATAAAATAGATGGTTTAGGTTGTATTGTACACGTTTGGTTACATTTTCTCAAATCAAACATTTTCATAATCTTACGATAACTAATTGGGCGCTCGTCTCCCTAAAGACCGGTATTATTTGTCACTTGCAGAGAGGGACATTAATCACTTTCAGGTTGTAATAGATAGTGTCAGTCTTCAATGAGAAATTGTAAATTAATTGTGTTTACAAAAGGTTAAGACGGTATTATTCATTCGTTTTAAATTTAAGACGCGTCTAAGTTACATATCACTTCCGTATATAAGACAATTACATTATCTTTTAGGATTATTTCCACTTTGTTGCCATGAGATTTAACATAATTCCATTTTAGTGCCCTAAGGTTTATATAGTGCCACTTTGGTGCCTCAAAATTGGACTACTTCCCACTTTAGGGACCTATATGGCTAGATATAACACTCCTACTAGACATACTAGTTTATACTAAAAATATTTTGGACATAATTCAAGCAAGTTTTTTTATTTGCTAATGTGATTATTCTACATGTTTTAATCTTAAAACGGATATCCGTCGTAGTAAGAGAGGCTAGTTATTACGAAGTAACTTTTAGTGCATGCGATTTACACGGAATACGTCTATTTGGATAAGAGGTGGGGTGATAATGAGACTACATAGCTCGTTAGCAGCTTGACCACAGGCTCGGCTCGATAACCTAATGATCAAGCCGAGCTAACGTTGACTCGGCTCGAAAATTTTGCGAACGATTCGAACATGTGCAATAAAGTAATATCTTGCCGCTATTTTATTATTAAAATTATATTTATAATGATTATTTTATCTTTGTATAACCGTATAAAATGTTTTCATTGATTTGCTTAATATTTTCATACTTCTGAATCCTATTAGTGAAATTAGCGAAAGAAAAATAAAACGATAAACTTAACAATATTTAAAAGCTCGAGTTGAACTCAAGCTAAGGTTAAAACGCGCGGGCATGATAATGAGCTTAATCTTTTCAAATTAGGGTGAAGTCCAGATCCGTTCGAGCATTGTTTTATGAGTATAAGTCGAAAAAGGCCAAGTTCGGCCTGCAAGTCGCCTTGTAATTGTAGGGAGTTTTGTGTAAATAGAGAGTTTTCGTGTTCGTAGTATCTAAGGACTAAGACTTCAATGTTGATGTAGTTCAGTAGTTCAATTATTCATTCCCCATGAATCTGTGAGATTCTTTAAACACACCCATGTGAAATTGTGATGTTGAGGCTGCTTGTTTCCTTAAAAAAAAGGATTATATTATCCACAAATTCTTATTTAAGACGGAGGTATCCGTCGAGTGGAGAGCACATGGGGGGTGCTCACCTTGTCCCCTCTACCCATTTCCTCTCACAAAATACCCGTTGCAAGATCCGACCCGTCTTAAGCAAGACCTACTGTATATTATCGGTCTGTCTCAATGAAGACAGACCCTCTCTATCACAAGATAAAAATGGATATTACTCCTTCAAAATATGCAAGTGAGAGCGTAAGTGACGCTCCATTTGCCATCCACTTGACCTTTCCACTTGCATATTGTGAGAGATACACTATCCGGGTTCAGCTTGTAACAGATAGTGTCCATCTTCAACGAGAATTAGTCAGTTTGTTATTAGCATTAATCTAGTATTTGTTGATGCAATTAATAGTTGAGGAAAGGGGGCGTGTATTAATGTATAGTTGCCTACTATTTTGGGCCCCGACGAATATGGTTGGATTGACATGACTTTGGCGGGTAATGTCCACTTGTCTACATATAGTCATATAGAGAATGACTTCCTACTTATAATCTTCACAAATATCATTCCTAGTCATTACTCATTGCATATGCATGTCATGTGCCAACATATTTATTGGCTTCATGTCATCTACACCTATTAGTATAATAGTATCAGTGTATCACAGACAAAATCCGTTACAAGTTTTTGAGACAAGGTAAAGGAGAAAGTGGGAGAGGATTGTGAGAGGTTATAAGTTTCTAACCGTTACAAGCAAGACGAGTTATATAAGTATTCCCGGTTATTTTTTTTTTATAGCAGAGGTGTAAGTTTTAAGTTTAAAACGAGTTAAATATCATTCCAGATATGTACGTAAATAAAATAACTATTTTTTTATTCTATCCATTCGGCTTTATCTTATTCTAATGATATTAAGTATATTTGATCAATTTTGAATTTAAGACTAATACGGAGTATGTAGCACAGGAGAGTTATTGTTTGCATACTATCGTGCCAAACCACCTCCCTCTAGTATCTAGTTTCAAAGTCATAATACTAGTCATTTATTTAGGTTGCCTATGTAGATAGGGTGGACAAAAATCCTATCCCGTTTTAGATCCGAAACTGAACTAAAATCCAATTATTTGCTCAGTCCTAGTTATAGACGATTCATTATAGCGTGAAAAAAGGTAATACCTTGAAAATCTTTTCGGCTCGTAAACCCGACTCAACTCAACCCATTCTTGTAGAGTCATGAACCTGTATGAGTGTACGACTCTTTGTTTGTGCTTGATCTAAGACAACCAAACCCGAAGCGGCCCAATAATTTATACGGTTGACTTAAACTTTCATGTCAGTGTACCGACCTGTAAATCTGATAGATTAGCTTTATTTAAACAAAAAACACAGGAGTATAAGATAATAAGATTATTTATAAGGTTGTTAGGTTTTTACATTGTCTCTAAGATGTTTACATCATTGTTGTGGCCTTTTAAGTTTCATGGTCAGACAATCTAGCATTAGATTTGCTGTCTCTAAGAAGTACCACTGGGTACGTGGTCCACTGTATTCAGGTGCAGTTGGTACCATTCTAACTTTGCTATCAAATATCACATACAGCAGCTGTACGAGAACGTAATTTGCATAAACAAACTAAGCTACAAAAAACTAACCTAAGATTCGAAATGGACTCGATTCACACCAACCAAATACGCCCAACTACACCCGGGACCTTAACCAGCAACAACTGTCCCAAAATGTGATCCTAAATGGCCCGGAATGACATAACTTATATACATAAAAAAAGTACTCCGTAGTCGCACCATTTGTTGTATGACTTGACTAATCCGGACCAAATCTGACTGAACACCAACCCAAAAATGATCAGACCTTGGGTAATTAGTACTCGAAAAGACTCAGACCCAAAATGATCCAAAATCAAAATACAAGAAACTGACCTGATATTGCCAGACATCCCGGATTACTCAGCACATCCAAAATCATCCGACCTAAACTGACCGAACCCAGATCGACAGATTGACCTATTTGCAAAGTTTACATACAAGCTTCATATAATTACCCAAAATTCACTGAAGAAGCAATTGTGAGTTCCATTTTAAATTTACCTAAAGATCTCTTGGTATAACAAAAGGAAGACTGTACTAAATTTACAGTATGAGCCTTCACATATCACATAGATACAATTATAAGGCCGGAAGGAAGGCTTCCACCAGAAAACCTGAACCTCTTTTATATTCACCTAAGTACAAATATCGGATTGAATGATTGATTATTCATCTTAGAAGACTTCAAACCCCAAATTATCGGCATTGTTCGTGTTCAGTTCATCAGAGACTGATTTTGTCAGGCCGTAGTCCCGTGCCTCAGGCAATTCGGGTGGAACCGCACACCTAATCAAGGCCCAGTTCAGTCCTTCAAAGAAAGGGTGTTGCTTTATCTCAGTAGCACCTCTTTCTGTCCCGAGCCGATTCTCTGGCTCTTTGACCAAAAGGGCAGCAATGAGGTCCTTGGCTTGAAGGCTAACCAGCGGGTTATCAGGGAATTTCAAGTTCTCCAATACCACATTGGCCAACGTTTCTTCGTTTCCAGCTCCTTTGAACGGTGTTCTTCCATAAAGGAGCTCGTAAAGAAAGATACCGTAGGTCCACCAATCGACAGCACTCCCATGGCCCTCTCCTTTGATGATTTCCGGGGCCAGATATTCATGCGTGCCCACAAAAGAGTTGGATCTTGCCGAGGTGGGCTCTGCCACGAGCTGGAGTAACGGTCTCATTTCAGCTGCCATGTCGGATTTTATTTTCCTCGAGTTCCTTGGAGTAAAGCACGCAACTTGACAAGGTGGTTCTAAGCAGAGAGGTTGAACACATCGAGAATCTGAACATGAATGCGAATCATGAGATGCATTTCTCGAGCTTTCTGACATTGATGATGAAACCAGAAGTGTTGGGCTGACAGCACATCGGAGTGACAGATCAAAGTCTGAGAGCATTATGTGGCCATCTTCTCGGACTAGAATGTTTTCGGGTTTTAAGTCCCGGTAGACAACTCCAAGCATGTGCAGGTACTCTAATGCAAGGAGTACTTCAGCAACATAGAATCTGAAAAGGAAATAAGGAGTATAATTAATATAATTGCATAGATTTTGAATCATACGTCTCGATACAAATGTAAATATTACC
Organism: Heliosperma pusillum; assembly: GCA_022085475.1. Classification (NCBI taxonomy): domain Eukaryota; kingdom Viridiplantae; phylum Streptophyta; class Magnoliopsida; order Caryophyllales; family Caryophyllaceae; genus Heliosperma; species Heliosperma pusillum. The sequence continues at coordinate 27,897 of JAIUZE010008091.1, read as the reverse complement.
TTGTAGCTTGTTCTGAGAAACACTTGCCAGTTTGTCTCTGCCGGAGAACATGTAGATCACCCCCGGGGCAATACTCCATGACTAAGCACGATAGATTATCTGACGTGAACTGGCAATACAAAGTGGGAAGAAAAGGATGGTCTAACATTCTCAATATCTCCTTTTCAGTTTGAGCCCTACTTATCTTTTTCCGTCTGGCCAAAAACTCATTATCCATGACCTTTATAGCAAAGAGACAATTTGTACCAATCAGCTCAGTAAGGTAAACCGTTCCAATGTCCCCACATCCGAGCTTCTTCAGTAGACTGAAGTTTTTCAACCCTAAAGTCCCCCGTTGTTGAGACCTTATTTGGCAAACTGCTTCCCACCTAACATCCTTAGACATGTGAGGCCGATCACAAAAGCTAGGCCTGCTCAAATTACTATTTTGACTAACGGTTGTGTTACTACTACATTCACCAGGGCTGCCTTTTGAGCTCTGCGTAAATTCCATTTTATCCCTTGACCTTGAGTTGCTAGCGGATCCAACGAGAACAGTCTTTGGCTTAATTAAATCATCAGAACTAGTTCCACGACTAATACTAGCAAATGGAGATATAGGAGAGTCTTCATAGAACACCATCGATTCTTGAGGAGATACCAGAGATTGAAGGGAAACTGGAGAATCATGGTGAGATAAAGAAGACTCATTACTGGATTCCTTCCAGTCATCCGTCACCATACACTGGCATCTTGGACAGACTATTGGGTTTGGACTTGAATACAGGTCATTATTGAATTCGCTGTTATTACCCAATGTTTTTTTCTTTTTAGATCTCCCCTTGACAAGATTCTTATTCTTGGTCAGAGGTTTGACTCTTCTCACTTTTGTACCTTTTGGAGAGTCGGTCGAGGATACAGTCTTCAAACTGTGCTTCTGCGCATTAATGCCCACATCTTTGACCTCTACTTCTTCTAAGGGCACTTTAGGTTCTTTACCAACCAGCTTACTAGGGTCCACACTACCCTTACTAAGATCCCACACTTTCTCACCGAGATCAAAATGGCGAGGAGGGCGTGTAGGTGTGTGTTCTTCCTTAGGCGAGGCTGAAATTCTAGTTTTTTGTTCCGCCATTGTCCTAGCAGGGTCAAGTGAGGTCTTACCATAACTAGAACGAGATGAGCATGGAGAATCATACCTCTCAGTATGCGATGGCTCTGTCAATATGCTAATGCTGTTGTCATTGGAATCATCAGAATAACATGGAGAACGTGCCTTTGTATCCTGATGGATCATATCAACCTTTGACTGGCGCCTCCCGGCTTCCACTGCTGCAGCAACCAAAACTTTTTGCGCTGGCAATTTTCCGGGGATCTCTGAAGAGCTCTTGGCATATATAGAATGAGATGAAGACGTTGGAAATGCATGCTTTCCAGTCTGAGATGATTCTGTCCTAAAGGTTTGATTAGCAGGGTCAACAGAGGCACAGGAATCTTCTCGCGCGCCACTCTTAGTTACCTGGCTTATGCTATAATTGGCAGGTGGAGAGTTATTCAACTCAAATGTCCTATCGTTGTGCACTGTGGTAGGTCCCACTGCCTTATCTGTGAGAGAACTTCGATTTGAAGGCACGAAATCCAATGGTGGTAACTTCTTGGGAATACTCGGAAAAGAGTTGAAATTTTTTTGTTCAGGCACAAGAGCTATTTCCAGATTACCCCCTTTGCTATAATCTTTCTCATAATCAGAATTAATGTCTTCAACAACATTGCGGTACATGGTCAGTATCCTTTCAGCTTCAGAAGAACGAGGCGACTTCATCGAGCGTTTGATGGTAGCCATTTCAGAGGCCTGGGAAAGGCACAAGCCTCGCAGTGCCTGTTTTAGGTTAACTCGCTCAGAAATCCCATGCTCAGACGAATAGGACCCACTTGATTTAACATGCTTTTTGGAGGAGTTCCTCTTTGAAGTACTAGCTTGGTTTTCATGTGAGGACCTAACTGATGAAGATCTACGATTAAATATCTCGAAAAGCTGGTTAAGATCTTCTTCCACAGAACTGATTTTCCCACCGTTGGAGGCAAGAGATCTCCTATCGTTTTCATCCCTTTTTATCTCTGCCTTCATAAAATTTTCGTTGTTCCTATGACGTTCTCTAGGATTTAACTCCTCAACTTCAACAATTTCGCTAGCACCAGGAAAGACGCTCTTATGCGTCATAGTAATAATGCCTCCCACGTCTTTAACAGATTACTCCAATGAAACCATCTGAGCTTGCAGAGTCAGAAGTAATCTGTCCAACGTTTTCTCCATAGCCCTAAGACGCAGTGGACGATACTAAAATATTCCTAGTGTTGCATGGCGCAAGATTTTTAGCCTGATGTCATGCACAAAACACACATGATGAATCAATATGGCCAGTTGAATAAGAGGGTAAGGGGGATTGACACAGAATGGTGAGCTATCTATTCAAGTCAATTCTATGATTGAAAAAGCACATTGTCCGGTTGCAGTTTCTTTCCGTTAACCAAAAACTAATGTCTTAGTCAAGCCAATTTTGGATATCATAAACGAGAGACGGGGGGTTGGGACCAAGTGGTTTCCTCAATTACCTCCTGGCTCCTGCCCAACTTGCTAACTAAACAAGGCAAATTGTTCCCTCTCCTTTCCCGTGAAGCGCCTCCATTCAAACAAGGAGTTAAACTAGTCCTTTAGCTATTCCTCTATTTCAAAATTCTAAAACTATCTACTTCTAGTTAAAAGAAATGTGAGGCAAAGCCTCAAAGGCCAATGAAAATATAAACCAGCCAAATTGGTGCATCCATTATCCATATTGATTGATCGAAAATTTTCCGACTTTCAGAACATTCAGAAGTAACACATAAAGGACTACATCATAGATCCCTATTAATCTGCTTACTCAGGTCTCAGTCAGGGCTGCAAGTTTCATCGAGTAGGCGACGAAACAATAAGGAAATCAAATGGCTACAAACAGTCAGCAAAATTCCTCAAAAAATGATGTCTTTCTTTCATACTCAGTTCCTCAAGTCTGAACTGCTGCAAGTCTCCAATTACAGCTTACACAAATGTGGATTTTAAAACTAATGAAGGAGTACAAATTAAGCAAATTACTGTAAAGAATAACATAACACTAATGTAATTATACAGAAAAAAAACACAAACTCTATCTCAAAAAGTTAAGGGGAATAAAGGTAACAACTTTGAATATAAAACCCATCTGCATTTCTGAATTCAATGTTTCTCCAATAAAACAACCGTCTCAGTCACCCTGTAAGACGATCTTATTCTATAATTTGTGCTCTTAAGTAATTAACAAGCAAAGAATTTAACATCTGAAACTCATAATTAACCCTGAAAATCTAGACAAAATTTACCAAACATTCAAACATTTAACCATAATTATAACACAAGTTTTACAAGAATACCTGAAAGAGAGCAAAAGGGTAGTTTTAGATTGGTGTAAAATGAAATGGGTTTTGAGGAATGAATGAAAAAGAGATAGATGAAGATTATTAGATGATGAATGAAGTAATTGAATAAAGGTTGATGAACAATAATAAATAAATAAATAAAAGGAAAAAGGGTGAGTTAAATTCTAGTTTGCAATGAATAATAATAATAATAATAATTGGTCAGATAATAATGAAGTAGGTGGGACCAAGCTCAAAAGAGATTGCATAGTAGTGTTTTGTGGGTGTCACGTTTAATGTCCTGATAATTGTCTGAATCACGTATTATGTGATGTAGTATTTGTACGGAATACATGAAAACGCGGATACAGACATACACAGACACAGTAGATGTGATTTGCAGAGATGTGTGAATTAAAGCATTTATAGGTGTCTCATGTCTGTCAGTCTTAAGTCTTAACTACTTGTTCAGTTGTTCGTGCTTCAGTCACTATGCAAAGGTGTTGATGGTTCATGTGATCTGTAGGGATATTCCGGTATTGCCATTAAATTTCCCAACTCTTACTTCTACTTCAAACACTTATATTAGTCCGGTTCGTTCGTCACAAGCTGAATACGGACAATGTCGTCTCACAATATGGAAGTAGGAGGGTAAGTGAGGTTCCATTTGCTCTCCCCACTTGCATATTGTGAGAGGGACATTATCCGTCTCCAGCTTGTGACAGATAGTACTCGTCTTTAATGTGAATTTGCGATATTAGTGTTGTGTGACACTTTCTAGTGTAAGACGGTCTACTTTTATACAAAATACACTTTTACCAACATCGACAAAAGTTTTTTTTTTAGAAAAGGACCGTCTTACGGTATAAGACTGTCTTATTCTAGAATTTGTGGACCTTTTTATACTCTTATCATATGTGAGCCCTGCTTATTTATCTTGTGATTATGTGATTAAAAGAATACATAAATGTATAGTCACATGTGAGACAATCTCATATAAAGTCAAATCTACTTTTAATGTGTATATTTGTGTTTGTATTTTATAATAACTACTCCGTATTAATACTCTTGATTTTAAATAATTGATGGAGATTTTAGGATATGACAAAGGTGAGGTGTGGCTTGCACCGCCAAATTAGGGCAAGTTTGATGATGGGGTCGACTGTCGAGGTAGGGATTAGGGCTGTTCAAAACTCGGTCTAGATTGGTCAGTTGAATCTTCGAGCTGCGGTCTAATCCACGATCCAAACTCGGATAAAACCGGAAGGACTGTAAACCCGGTACCTTTACCGGCTAAGATGTGTCTTTAGCTAATATGACCTTTTCCTAGAGGCATTCTTAGTTTTTTACTCCACCAATTCTCTCTAATCTTATACGGAGTATGAAATTAATTTTTAGATAAAACTGGGGTGAGATGGGAAGATTGAAAAAATTAAACCAAGAGTATTTTGAGTTTTGACAGCAAGGAAATAGTCATTATATGAACACAAAACATATCTTACACTAAATCATAACCTAAAAATTAAAGTCTTAGAAAATTGATTAGTCTTGATTTTAGTAGTTTACATTGGTAGGATGGTACACAGTTAATTATTTCATAAAATGCAGAGTATCGTTAGAAAACGTTGCTCTTACTTTTGTGTGTATGGTTCCCGTTTTGTCTGGGTGTCATCTAACGATGTTAACTCGAATCCAAACAATTAAATGTGTATAACTACATTAGACTAAATTCATCGGAAATCAATGTGCTCACCAAATGACTTACAAGCATATACCACAAGTAACGCTAACGTAAAACTCTACCGTGGTAGGAAAATAAAATAAAAAATCGCTTTCGAGACAAGGGAATCGTTATTAGTTGTTACATGCAGCTGCACCGAGAATGAATTCTCAGTTGGAGATAAAAGGAGATTAACAAAATTGAAATCTTACATTATAAGCTAGCTACACAAGAGAAGGGCACAAAATATGTACAGAGCTGTGCCCATTATGAGATGGCGACGAATTGGACCCTTCTTCCACCTGCAATAAAATCACACCATGTCATTATGGCTCTCCTACTTTTGTGGCTGAGAGTGATTATGATAGAACGAACCCAAAAAAAACCCGAAAAGAATACAATGACCCGATTTTCTGCAATGCAATTTATGCACATCATTTCCTGATAATAATAATAATAATGCGTGTCATACAACAATTTTATACAAGACCAACTAGAGAATAAATAGATGACTGTTATCCTCGAATATAACATGAACATGGCATATTTCATTATCAACAGAGCAAACAGAACTTCAGGATACCTTCAGAAGATTATGATGCAGAAGTAGTAGGAACAGATAACTTATAAGATTATATTGGACAATAAGATAAGGGTTATCGAGGATGAAGAACGGTACAGGGTATGGAAACTTTTCTTTAAAATGAGGTGGCGTTTTGGTGAATGATTGAGGAACTTAACAAGGAATTGCAAAAAAAAAAAAAAAATACAATTATGTACGGAGTAGCATATTTGCTGTATCACTGACAATTTTTGGTTATAATTAATCGATTTCACGAGTCTTTTAAACATTTAAAGCACAGGCAACAATCAATGATATAGGGGATCAGGAATGCCTGAGTTTTCAGCATTCCACAAAAAAAGGAGATATTTAAGCAGCGCTCAGTGTGATTCATATAACTAGTCTAGAAAGCTTAAGTTCGTACAGGACACAATACCTTTTATGTGTTGAGAGGCTAAGTCCCAGCTCTAGGAGATGCTAATACTGCGTTAGTATTTGATAAAGACATAGGTGTCAGAGGAGGAGAAGCAGCACCGGGCTGAGAAGACTCCAAAACCTTTGTGATGCTTAAAGCTTTAGCTCTATAGTGGCTAGAAGGTGTAGAGAGGCTCCGTGGAAAGGTCACTGGGGGTATTGGCAAGGGAGATGCTGTATTAGAGGCATTAGATGTGGTTTTATTTTTCACTGCAAATTCAGAGTTCCTGGGCGGGAAAGGAGCAGTTAATGCACTAGATCCAGGTTTGTTGATCACATTGCCAGGTGGCCTAGGAAGTTCATGAAGCTCACTTATCTTGGGCGGTGATACCGAAGGAGGAGAGCGGTGTGATGCTCTTGGAGATGATGGTCGAGGTATTAAAGGTTGAGATATAGTCCCAGAAATTGGACCAAAAGCAGATAAACTAGATTTTGCGGAGCGAGGATTACTGCTTAGAGGACCGGAGAAAGCTTGTCTTTTTATTTTCTTATGATCGGATGAATCAACCGCATCACTCGATCGAGAAGGTAGTCCATCGGCTAAAGGAGGTAGACGGTTGGACGCTTGGGTGCTATTCCCAACTGATTGGTTATCTTCTTTTGAGTCTCTCTTATTCATCTTGGTTTCGATGGGGGATGAATGCCATATATTTTGGTCGGAGAGGCTTTGCGGTCTAGAGCGAGGAGCTGAACTTGTTCTTGTGGAACTTGACGGTTTTGCATCACCAGGAGTAGGTAGTACATATGTGTGAAACTTTTGGGTAAGAGAAGGACGCATCCGTCTAATTCTCTCAGCTGGATCAATCTTCTTTTCGGCAATTATAGGTGCAGAGTGGCTGTAGTTACTTGTCCTTGGTTCATTGTCCAGCATCTGTGAATCAGCTTGAACTTTCTCAAATCTGAACTGCACCCATAGATTATATTCAAAAAATATATTAATTGCGGGAAAACGAATGACACCATGGGGTGTAAGCGACATTTATGAATTTTTTCTTTTATATAATGTGAGGGTTATGATAAATTAATTGAATATTATAAATCACTTGATGGATTAAACCTATTTTCTATTGCAGATTCACAAAATAAATTCAAGGTCAGACTTCAGAGATGTGAGATACCTCTGCACTTTCCAATGTTGATGGATTAGGAACCGACTCTTCTTCCTGGTCCAACTGAAACAAAACCAAAATAAATTAGCTTGATAGTATAAGCGGAAGTTTTTTCCCAAAAAAAAGGTAGGATCACTTGGAAACTGACATGTGACATATAAGACAACAAAGGCATTTACTCTTGAGTCAATTACACTCCACATGTGATTGCTACATCAGATGCTCACCTCCATTGAGTTCCTTGATGTCGCCACAGCGTCAGTTCCCAGCTTTTGTGGGCGATAGTCAAAGCTTAATTCTCCTTGATCTTTAGAATCATAACTGCTTTCTTCCTCATCTTCTCCATCATTGTCATCAAGCCCGCTAAGTTGGTAGTCTATGTGTTGCTTTTCAGCAATCCGCTTTACATGCGGGTCAATTGCCTCTAGCGATTTAACCCCCCTTTTAAAAAAGTTTAACTGTAATTCAAATATCGTAATCATTTAAGTTATAAGAATCAAAACTAGTAAGCAGACAAATTGTTCACGGTATTGATAGTCAGGTAGGAACCACCAGCTAGACCTGAGCTGTGTGATGACGAGCTGCTTGTGTTAAAAGACATCGAGACTGTCCTTGCTTTAGAGACTTCAGCCTGAAAACACATAGAGTCGCTTCCTCTTCATATTCAGTATGGGCTTGCTTCAACTGATCCATAGAAAAACTTTCACCTTTTCCACCTTTTGACCGTCCTTTTTCTCGCTGTTGTGCCAGCATGTATTCGTATACAGTTCTACAGACCATTTTCTAGTTTAAAGACAACTTAAAAATTGGTGGGAAAAGGGAAATGAAATTGTGGAAAAGATTCATACCTTTTCTCATCACACTGCTGTTTCATTTCCTATATTAATAAAAGAAAAAAGAATCCAGTCAAGATCTTGCATGTCAAGTAAACTGACATTTACGAAAATAGGTAATGATAGTCTGAGAAGCCGCTAAAAAAAAAGGAAAAAAAAAAGAAGGCTTGCATTATGATTCATTTAATAAATTGTAGTATTGAAAACCTGCACGGTTTGAAGTTGATTGAGAAGAGATTCTGATGGAGTCGTGATGGTGACGAAAATATGGGAACGCTGCCAAAACACAAAAGAGCAAGATCATATCACGGTTTCATATGAAAATAGAATAAACTGATGATAAACAAAAAGAAAAGCCACCACAACTAGGACTTACATAAAGATCAACAAGTTTCTGAAGTTCAAGTTGAATGTTTCCCAGCATCAACAAGGCCTTTTCTGCAGACGTATAAGAAGCTAATCACCCACCATATTCAGGCTACAACAACTTCATCACAATAAATAGCATCAAAAGAAAATTATTTGTTCAAGGTGTAAGAACTCTCCTTTCCATCATCAGATTCAGATATCAAGCGACCCAAAGAACTCACTATTAAAATAACAATGTTAAAAACTTCTTATTTGGATAGAAGAAAAACAAATTTAACCTTAAATGGAAGAAAACAAGTTTCACTAGTAATACTTACAGAAGCAAAGAATAAGGCCTTAATTTAGACCAGTGGTGTAATCACATCAAAATACAATCACTGTTTTCGAGGATTACCTAATGGCCACCCATGTTACCAGGTGTGTGGGATAGTAAAGCAGTAAGACTAACAGAAATCACAGCTGACAAGTGACAAGAACTAACTCAAAACATTTTACATTTTCGCCATGTAGCTTCAAACTTGAGCTCATGAAATCTAATGAATTCAGAATTTGAATATAAATGTGTGAATCGAATATCTACTTCACAGCTGAAACCAGCATATTGCAATATTGCATTATTGAAGCAACTCCGATATTTGTTCTTTTTTCAACCCTACGACTAACAATGCTGCTAGTCTGCTACGTCAAAATAGGGATTATGTAATCTGAAGCAGGTTAACCGTAGTTCTCTTTACGATGCAAATTTGAAAGTTGAAACAACTTGGGCAGTAGTGTACTTACAACTTAGACATATAAGGTCAATACTATAGCCAATCCAAGTAAAGTAGATAGCAAATACCACTAGCTATACTGTATTATCCAAACTGATATTAACTCGTGTACTTGTCTCAGCTCGAAAAATAGTAAGACTTAAAACACTTCATTCTAAGCATAAAACATGAAGATTTTTTTTTGGCAAATAGCCAAGCCCCGCACTTGGATAAGGGCACATAATACTCCTAAGCAAGTCTAAGTAACATAGCTACTAGCTACAACTTAAGTTTTACCAAGTTCAAAAATGAGGGATACATACTACTATCGTCATCCTTGTACAATTCAGCTTTGTCCAGTAGACAGCCACCCATTTCATGTAGAGACTCTGAAAACTCTGCAATGCCAATTGAAGTCAGTAGTCAGAGACCAGTTATACATAAACTTTGAAAAATGAAATTCAGCTAAATAAGAAAATGTCGTCAATATTGGTTTTTATTTAAGGGAAGCATTGGAAGTGAGGGGTGGAGAGACTGCAGACACACAATGTAATCAACAACAGAGCCATTGACACCTAAGATCAGAAAGGCTCAAATCTCTCAACTTCAAAGCATAGCATGCTCTCAAGGACGAGGGCAGAAGAGAATCCAACCCAACATGAAATCTTTAATAGGAGTACACTTGAAATATTTACTTTCAGCAAAAAAAGTAATAGTTTTTAGTGAAGTTTTTCAAGAAAAATTATCCAAACATAAATGGATCCATATGAACTAATGAACACGATGTCAAATTTATTCTAATAATCCCTCCATTTCAAATTATAAATCACTTAAGCTTCAGGAACAAAATAATGTAGATCTTTCATCCAGGCTGATATATAACTTTTTTTCTATCATGAAACCCATATTAGATGTATCATAGCTTTTTGAGACAGGGTACTTATAAGGAGAAAAGATAAAAGTAACTAAAAAGTATAACACTTAATGGTGCAGAGTTTTCCTCTAGAGGGTTACATTAAATAGACGCCTTAGGCATCATCTGCGTCAGTAATGAAGCACAAATTGGACACAATTTGGTAAAAAACTAATGTGATTTTTTGGTTTATAGTCGAACGTCAAAATAGCCATGCCTGTGTCCCTGGATCTACTTGAAATGTTCCTAACCTAAAATGATAAAGTAACAACAAAATTGAAACAAACCCAACTCCTAAGCTTAAGCTCCATTCAATATGTGTAACTCACATTAAAGGACCCGCTCAAAACTAACCCAACCCAAATCCTGGCCTAAAAGACCCATTTGCCAAGAATAGATAATCTTTAATCTTCTTTTTAGAATAATCAAGGAAGTGTGTAGACGGGATACACACAGGGTGACACCTATAACAACAAAAGAGCAAAAGATCACCACCCAAAAGCTACAGCTTAAAGCACCATGAAACTACCCACATCAAAAACGTCACTGAAACTTAATTTTAAGAGAAGATTGGATAATAACGCTACAAAACAGCATCACTTCCTTACTTCACCACAAGACCCTCCAGTTACCAAATTCTGGCACCCTCCTATCACGGTCTCACTACGCACCCATGGCATCATCACTTTTTCCTGTAAGTACCCACGACATCACCGCTACCACCATCATCCATCATATAGTTCAAAACTTCAAACAACTTCAAGAAGTAACTCTGAATTTTTCTCCAAGTAGTTTAATCGTTCTAGGATGTGGTCCAATTTCAACAATACACAATAATATATATGAGCTGTCAAATCCGTTTGTCTGAGTTAGAACACTAGATTCCTAATAGTCTTTAATTACTATCTACCACATTATACTTCTGGATATTATTTATTGCAACAGCTGCGTCAATTAATACAAAAAAGCACAAAGTAAACAATAGAAAGGGCGCATAGTTCTACCAGAAGGCAAAGGATATGTCACTAACAATAGAAGGAGCTGTCATTTCTACGCATACACTACACTTTGCAAAGCTAAGGAAAAAATGAAATAAACTCAAGTAGTTACATTCATACCATATGCAGAGTTTGCAGTCGCAGCAGCAGCTGAGAGCAAGCTATCATAGCAATCACGCATGTCCTGCATCTCCTGCCAAATGGTAATACCCGAATAAATTCCTACATCACATTCTTTCCTAACCTCGTTGAAAACACAAATTCCCTATATATAATAACCATCGTATTGAGGGGTAAATGTGTCTTCAGTGCATGACCGAATCGCAAAACACACATCATAGGGATAAAATAACCTCATTACCTTTGAACACTTCTTCACTACAACAACAACAACAACAATATTACTCTAGTACCTCGAATGGCTCCCGCAAATTGCAGGGCAAGGGGGAACCGGATATACGCAGCTTTACCCATGTGTTAACAATACAAAGAGATTGTTTCTAAATGACTCAAGATGGAAGTTGCGTCGAGAACCATGACGGCTACATCTTCACTATTTCATACTAATTCATGAATTCAACCCACCAACCACCAAATCCTAGATCATCATCAACTTGCTAACACTAAATTTAATTAAGCTGCTACAATTATCACTATGTACTAAATCAAATTAACCTAATTTAGTAGTTCACAATCCACATTACATCATTTGCAGTTAATTACAATTCAATAAAAATAAAATTCATCAACTTCAAACCCTAGATCAACAACTTACTATCACTAGCTTCCATCACGCTGCTACAAATCACACAATGTACTAAATTAAATTAACCTAATTCAGTAATCCACATTACAGCATTTGCAATCAATCAATTACAACAAAATCAAACAAAAGATGATTCAATTACAATTAAAAATCAAAAGAAACCTGAGAAGCGAGAGCAAGGTCGTCTATTTTAGGAGGACGGTGGAATTCACGACGATCTTTAGCGGCATCATTTTTAAGGAAGGAGAATTTCTTGAGCATACCAAATGAAGACTTCATAATTATTATTTTTTCCCAGAAAAATTATAAACCCTAGAAATGATGAGTAATGGTTGATAGAGTGTAAATAGATCGAAGAAATTGGGGAAGATCCTAGTTCCGGACTTCAGGGGAGTTATGCGTCAGGTGATTTTTTTAATTCAGTAGACGACTTTCAACTTTGAATGTTGACTGGTAGTGTGCTCTTTGACTCCCCTCTTTTTTCTTACCGATACTATCGGTCTTAAGCTTAAAACGGGTTAAGTAAATATCAAATCGGCACACTTATTATCTATGGAAATACCAAAATTTGATAATGACCATCATAAGTAAGACGTACTGTTTTTCCTTGTCCTACTTAGTTTTCCACAAAAAATTTCGAATGGGACAGATGGGACGGGTTTAGACCCAAATTATTCGAGGTAGTTTAGAATGTAGATTGACGCAATTCACGTAAGATTGGGGTACGACTCATATTATATTTCAAACTCTTTTTCAAACATTGTGAGAGAGATCATATACCGTATTTTTAAGTGTCTTATTCGTGATAGTATTAGAGGATAAGGTGGTTATGGGTCTGGTTTTGAATATGGCCTTGCCATGACTCGTAGGGTCAAGCAGTGGTGAGAACATTGCTAATTGTTTAGAGTTGATGGGTTGTTGAGTGTTTATGGTGTGTAATTAATGGATGAAGATTTTGAGACTCTGATCTTGGATTAATCGTTGTTAATTTATTTTGGTGCTATTTTTAAAAACTAAATGTAAATTTCATTAAGAAATACCAGCATGAGTCTATATGTAAAAGAAAAAGGTTTTCTCATTAGGTTCCGTTTTGGTGACACTTGTATATTCTCTTTACAGATTTTAGAATGCGTACCATTGTCCCTAAGTCTCCTTATTATCTAGTACTATCAAATTTATATATTATATCTAAGTGATCCAGTCAATACCACTATCACTAATTACTAAAGGAGATCTAGACACCCGAACGGAGAAGGCGATATATAAGTTGATAGGAAGAACTTATGCATTTTAGTTGTATAACAAAGTAAAGGGATGTGAGATAAGCGTAAATTTTACTTTTCTTACTATGTATTTAACCTGCGACATTTATATCAAGAGTTAATTGATACAATTCTGATTATGATTAAGCATTATTATTTTGCAAATTAACATAATACTAACTTAAATGTGTACTGCAAAGACATAGGAGTAATCAAATTTTGACATGTATTGCTAAGACAAAAAGATAAATGAGGAGTTTCATCAAGATATACAGCTCTTATGACTCCGAACATCGAGGTTACAAGTACAATAACAAATAACTCTGTTTTTAACCACTTTGTTTTCTTTTGTTCGACGCTGAAGAGGTCAATTACTTACATCAACAAGGTCAGCTTCATTTTTAGAGAGTGATTTAAACTTATTAGTGTTATATACACCGCCTACTTTAAAAATATTTTTGATAGGTATAAAGGTACTCCTCGGTACAACTCTTCTAAACTTATCTCCCATTGTCGTCTTCTTCAAAAGTTTGGTTCTTCCTCCCTGTCACAAAAACAAATAATTCATTAAATAACCGCGCTAATAAAATCTTACAAGAATATATGATATTCAGTAGCGAATTCTACAAAAATTAATCCTAAAAAAATTATTTCCGAGATCCGAAAATTCTCCTTACCTATTTCTACACAAAAATATAAATTTTTTGTACATTTTACCTAAGAGTTGGACCTAAATATACCAAAAGAAAATGAGACATTGGTCCTACCATGCTCGATTGACTCGAAGATGTTGACTCTTCGTTGTTTTGGTATTGTTGAAGACTGCTTTGTTCTAATATATGCTCTTCGTTTTCCATAATTTTTTCCAACTTAGGTTCCTTCTCGATGCCTGCAAAGGATTAACAAAAAATAACAAATATTCGTCAAACTTAAACATAGAGCAATTCAGAAAAGAAAAATAAAACTACACGCGGAACAATAACTAGTAAAACGAATTTTTAAACGTGTTATCAGTTATTATAAAAAGTGTGAATAAAAACATCATATAAATTTATATGATGTTTTTATTCACAATTTAAATTTGAGAGCTGAGAATTAAAGAGCTACCGTCAATTTTTTGGTCGCCATTAAGTTTAATCACGTACACCTTAAAGCTTAGTGACGGAGAAAAACTCGTAAGCCTTTTAACATCATCTCCTTCTCTTGGCTTCTTATGGTCATGTAACATTTGCTCTTTCACCTCTTGTTGGATTTCTTTTTTCAAGTCCTCCTTCATTTCCATTTTTTGCGACGAAACCAACTCATTTGAGCATGGGCTATAGCTACAATCATCATTTTTCTTAGGCAAAGGACTACTCGACACACTAATACGTTGATCGGTCGTCTCATGTTTTTGTTGATCAACTGAATAGCAGTTGTCACTATCGTGTCCAAGAAGGTTCTGTTCAGAAAAACTAGACTCACGTTCCATTATCAACATTGTGTCATCGGGCCTTTTTATGTTATTAGAAATAACCTCCGTTCTACTATAGCTTGAATGTCGTAGGGGCCAAAACTTGTGTTGAAAGTTATCCTTACTTGGAATAGCTCCTTGTAATGCTACCTTTGATGTTGCACAACCCATAATTATGTTTTTAAATTTTTGGGATTTCTTACAAAGTAATTTTTGAAAATTAATCAAGCTTTAGAATTAAGGACATAGGAGAGTATAATGTAACAATTCACTTATGTTTGCCTTTATTTAAGTTATTTTTGCCAAATTTAGGTTGTTAATAACCAACTATTGTTGGTATCTTATTGGATTATGATGAAATGTTGATATTTCTTAAGTGGCTTATACATTAATATACAACAGTTAGTTACCCTGTTAGCACAATTTAATCTATTTTTAGATTTTTAGATATGCATAATACAATAATGTTGATAATTTTTTTAATCTTTTATTAACAAAAAAAATGGTGTTAACAACAATGATGTGAACAACTTCATCACTTAGTTGGCCCATTTATAATCTCATTGCTTTATTGGGCCTTTGAACCTTGAGCTCTTTTTTGTGCTTACCAATTGATATCCGGCATCGACGAGTTACTAATTGTCGACAATTTTAATAAAGGGAAGTGCTTTTTCGCATACGGATTTTACTCTTTCACATACGTCTTTTACAATTTTACCCTTGTCATTTTTCTTATGTTCATTCAATTGATTTTTTTCTTTCTTCTCCCAAGTCCCATTTGCCTACACCAACAACACCATGCCACTTACCTCCATTCAACTGCCCCCAATTAGTCCAGTCGTTGTTGGCATTGCTCCGGCCGTCCTCCGAGTACTCTAGTCAGCCTCTCCCAACCCCGCGCTGATTAATATTTTAAAAAAACACACAGCAAACTACTTCGACAATCGTCTGACAAAACAACAACACAGCAAAAAACTCTATATTCGCTTCACTTTCCTTTGCTTGATTCTCGATAATATGTGCAGCTTTTACTATCGAAACGTACCGAAAAGATTACAGATCGATTCTTATTCTGCACACGGCTGAAAACGGAGTACAAAGGAGTAAATATGTGTGCAACTTTTGGCATGCGGTGTAGATCTATTGATGTATTATGTATAGTTGACTTTAAGTCATGACAATTGGTGGATGAATTAAAATCATGGCATGATTAATTACAAACCAATTTCTAACTAATCAAAAAAAATTTAATCGTAATGTTTAGTCAAACCCTAATTAATAATAATAATTATGTATAAACCTAATAATTTCAAAATAAAAAAAACGTATTAATATTTGCTAAAAACAAAATAAATTTACTAATTAGAGAGTTATAATTTATTGTTCAAGTTTATTAGATTGATTATAGTTATATGAGATTATGAGTTATGTTGATTATGTTTAGGAAAAATGAAGCATTATATTTAGGAGAAGGGTATAATACGGAAACTTTATGAAAAAATGTATGTGAAAGAGTAAAATCCGTATGTGAAAAAGTATTTCCGTTAATAAACTACCCAAAATATCTCTCACATCGCATTATCGCAAAGACTTCAATAAACCTAAGCGAAAAACAATTTAGCAGTTGAATCGAAAATATTATGTGCTCGTATTCTATTTACAAATAGTGTTTTTTTTTACAACAATTTTTCTGGGTGGACTTCATATTCTTTTAAGAAAAACCGTCTTGAAAAAGAACCGAGTAAATAAAAAAATGTAAAGTTCTTATTATATTAATATGAGTTATATTGAATTACGCGTCTAACTTATAATATAATACGAAAAATATGAATCTTGTTGTGAGGATTCTAGACTTTAAAGCAACCTAATTAACTTAATGACTAGTTTTTCTTTCGCACCCCCTTATATCGAATTTCTTAATTCGCGACGGCCTCCATATAAATGTAACTTGGTAAGTAAATGCCGAATTTCATACTCCATATATAATTTTGGAGAAATGTTACACACCATCTCTTTTCCACCTTCTCTTCTAGGTTCCCCTCTCACAACCGGTTAAAATATAATATATTTTGCTTCATCCATTTGTCATCCAACCCCACACAATATATATTAGTTTAACAGATTTTGAGAGAGAAAAGGGAGAAGGTCCGAAAGAAGATTAAAGGGAGAAGATAGATGGCAATCATAGCATCCCTCGTAATTTAGTCGTGGTGGTGCAGTTGTCTCATTATATTCTTTTCTTAAACTACTTAACATCGAATTTGTGTTCATATATTCAAATTCGATTACAATTCCAAAACTTGCATATTCTTCTTGTGTTCACCCAATCACCCGCAAAGTATAATAAATCGTTCTTTTTAGCATACTATTCTATCGAGATAATATGCAACTTCACTTTCCTAATATATTTTTTTCTCTTAGGATGCTTCTCTTTTGAGAGCATAGTTTTCATAATTATTTCACTTTCAATATTCCCTTTTTACTACTTTGAAAATCATTCGCCTTTTTTGGAAAACGAAAGCACAAGATACTGAGCCACCAATATCAGTCCAGTTTAATTAGACTGTTAACACATTACTGTTGCACCAACAAGGACATTATCCTAATGTTTTAATAGTCCCAAAGGTCAAATAATTAACATATCGTTACGTAAAGAGATTGTTTCTAAATGACAGAAAATGAAGTTCGTTTTGGAAATTGATCAATCATTTTAGTACTCTAATTGACAATGAAAATAAATCGTTATGTAGTCAGTGGTAAAGCCTGGATTTGTACTTAGGATGGAAAGCGAAAAAATTGCAGGGTATGAACTAGTAATACATATAGTAATGAAAACTCAAATTTTGTCCGTAAATTGTAACCAAAATTTTCGTTGTTTAGAGAGGACGAGCAGTTCTGACTCTCTGATAATATCCTTTGGCTCCATTACTGGAATTGAAGGGAAAATAGATCTAATATGGCGGAATAAATAAAATAATTTTGTTACTTATTACTGACAAAGAAAGTATATGTGTGACCCAGTAGGATCAGCTCAAAATTATAACAAATTAACAATTAATTTATAAATTATAATTGGTTTCTAACAAAACATTATAACCACGTCTATTGAGATAGATAATTTCTAACACTAAATTGTATAATTGTCAACAATTTTTATTTTATATAGCTTGACTTGTATCTTAAATAACTTAATGAACTCAAAAATGTATATACTTGATCATCCTTTTTTCCTTATTATGCATGCATGTTCTTAATTGACTTGAATCTTAAGACTAAATAACATTATTATGCAAATTACAAGACACAAACATTTATACTTTTAGTAAAAACAAGAGTATATAGTGCAAGCTAAAATTAGGTTTAGAAAACAAGTAAGTGATGAAAAGAGAGTAGAATATATAATGAAAGTGAATAAGATTGCTTACAAGTTACACAAGTCGATCATATCTTTTGATATAGTGAGAAATATGTTGTGTAAATTGTGTTTAAAACAATCATAATTATATTTGTTCAGTAACATACATATTGGGTCACTCTTGTCGCAAACAAGGAGATCTTATGTTGGTTCATCCAAATAAATAAAAACATACCAGTACGATGAAGTTTTTGTGGAGTTGTTCATTATTATTTTAAAGCATGACATTTTTATGTCGTCTTCCACTAATTTTGCTTTGTATTTCAGTCAAATCATATGATGTTGTAAAAATGTTTCCTGGATTCTTAATCTAGTAAGTTTGTATGCATACTGTACGTCTGTATGTACCCATGTACTTGTAGAGCTATACATCGTAAGTCGTAAGTGCTTTACAAGTATATACGGAGTATATGTTATAAACATAATTACATAATAATACGTCAATAAATAAGATAGGGTACAAATGGGAAAGCAATTAATGTGTATAAGATAATAAGGTGGATAAGTTATATATTGCTCGTATTAATCAACGTTTGAATAACGATCTTATGTGAAAACTCGCGTTAGGCCCTGTTTTTTGTAGCTAAATTTCAGTTCACTTCGATTTAGTTCAGCTCAACGCAGCTTCATACAGTGTAATGCAGTTCAGTTCAATTCAATTTAAGAACAAGGGTACTTGCAATTTTGCATGTACAATTTCTATATATACCTCTCTCTGGGTAGCCGGGAACTAGGAGTAAACCCATGCTCCATGCACGACCTGCTTGTGTTAGGCTATGCTCGAGCACCAATCGAGGGTTTTAATCACTTCAATTTTCTAGTGTAGTAATTAAATCTTTGCTAAATTTGTGTAAAAATGATACTCCGTCCGTTCGATTAATTGTTATCATATTTCTTTTTGGATGTCTCAGTCAATTATCGTCCTTTCTACATTAGGAAAGTGTTTTATGAGTAATATGACCCCCAATGAGACTATTGTTCACTTGTCATCCACTAAGTATAACCACTAATGATCCCCAACTATTTCCTTGATCTTTGTGTCAAAATAAAAAGAGCACAATTGAGTGAAACAAATGAAGTAGTAAATTCAATATTTTATCCAAGGTCACTAACATATTATATGCACCCTTGCTAATTTGCCATATATTAGAAGGTTGCTGACATAACTCTTATAGTTGATCTATTTAGAAGTATTTTGGTTATCGTCAAAAAAATTGCAAAATTTTAATTTATGTGGAATGAATTTTGGCGACACAAGTACAAAACCATTAGAGCAATGTCAAAAAAAAAAAAACTGTAAACGTAAATCCTACCTTCAAAACCTTCTCACAAAGAAATAAATAGTCATTTTTGGTGACAAGAAACAAAAAATAATGTGAGGGTGAAATGAATAAAACCTTTATTCTCTACAAATGTTACATATAATAAACTCTCACATGAGACGATTTAACATTATTGATTATATAAGATGCGACATATGAGAAATAAAAGTTTTTATAATTCATTTAGTGGGTCAGACAAATATATTGATTGTAAATTTGTAATCTAATAAGTTGGTCTTATATTAGCATTAAGACAATTATATACGGAGTAACGAGATTAATTAATTGACCTATTTAAAAAATATTTTCCTTAGAGAACAAGAGTTAGCTTAAATGGTAAGATCACTCTTATCTTAAACATGAAATTGGGGGTTCGATTTTCATCCGCTATATAGTGTACTCATTTAATAAAAAGAAAAAAAAAGAACTTTTTTCTTAACCACTAAATTAAGACGTTTTGAGTACGCGAGAAACTAGCACTAAAAACACAAAAACAGAATGTAAAATTGTAGCATTAATTAGTAGGGAACAGTTGCTGATTAGGAGGTAATAGTAGTTGATTACCCCATATCATAATTGATAAACAATTAGAGACAATAAATTAAGCAACAAAGGGAATCTCATCAACATCAATAACAAACTGAACCTTGAATAACAAAAAAAAAGATTATGTGTTGAGTTCCATCTATGAGTCATTAGGTGAGCAAGGCGATGTTGGTTGTGGAGGTCCCAACTCAAATTTGTTCTCCACCTTAAAATCAATTGTATTTTGATTCTCATTTCCCATTTTGCCCTCCACATTTTTAATGTCACAATTTATGCATTTTTGTGCAATGTTTGTATGCTTCATTTTCCTTTGAAAAATCCGGCATACTTTCCAATCTCCGTCTTGATATGTATCATTCTGAAAAATGAAGCGAAGATTAGTTTTTCATAATTTTCTAACTCTGTTGAATTTGATTGAAGACATCATAACGTCAATCTCACTATCACTTAGAAAAACGCGCAATTTAGTGCCTGTCAACACGATTAGGAACCAAAACAAGAATACACATGACTTACTGTTCACGTCATTTCCGTTCCAACAACTAGGTTTGAAACCCTTACATGTATATTGGTGTGCTCTTAAATCCTAGTGTTCTACACTTCTACATAATGCCACTTTATCCTTCTTCATTCAAGTTTGATGTGGGTACTTTATTTTTTCTACATCCGTCTTTTATCAAAGAGTGAAACTAGTACAAGACATAAAATTAAAATGAAATTGCGATCATATGGAAAAGAGTACATAAAAGAGTCGTAGAATTACCCGAGTAAAGTCGACAAGTTGAAATTCATGCATAACCCAACGAGTTTTAGACGAATGCCCACGAAGTTGCCTCTTATTACTCTTAGCTAGGTGAAATGTCCAAGTCTTCCTAATCCCAACGACGTCGTTTTTGGCTCCTAAGGAAAAAATGTGCTTGACTTTCCCATTAAACTTCCAAAATCCAAAAGAAGTGGACATTACTTTGCTGAATTTGTTCCCCAATTCTCCTTTTCTTTTCATAAAGTAATACCTTTTCTCTTTCAAATCACCTATAATATGCACCATTCCAAAAAACATTTCTTAAACTTCACATAATTATGATTAATTAGCCTTTCTTATGCAACAATTACATCACATTATCATTTTTTGAGCTCAAAAGTCATTAACACTTTGATTTTAATCAACATCGTGCAAATAAAAAGATAACTTTACACGTACTGGTTTAATAAAAGGTTTAGGTTAAAGATAAATTTTGCATTCCTTCAATTTTATAAATTTTTTATTGTTTAATCCGTAGTTATTGTGTGCAACGGTATTACATGAAAAATGGTCCATTTATTTTAGGATATGATATGGGTAAACCAACGTGGATGGCCTCGTTCATTTTACAATAAAATAATTTAGACCATTATCAAACAATAACTAATTTAATTAACGCAAATTTTTATTTAAAACGAATATATTTATTTTTTAAACAATAAAATGAGTTAAATAAATAGATAAAAATGATACACTTATATGATTATATCCCATTCATCACTCGTCTTACCCTTAAATAAATATGACCGTTTTAAGAAAGACCTGACGAGTTACGGTATACATAGACTTGTAGTAATTCAATGAGTGTACTAGACTACTAGCATTGAATTATACACTAGCATGGAGCATTGAATTACAACAAACTAGCATTGAATTATATATTAGAAAAACTAAAGCAATAAATATTGTAAAATTATTGGGAAGAGGGTAAAATAAGTGAGCATACCAGGTAAACTCCAAGGGTCAAAGTTAAAGACATGAAGTTCAGGAATGACTGAGGCAGGCAGTGGAAGAGACATAGCCTTACGCTTCAAGTAGTGAACAACTAACTCTTCATCAGTTGGACGAAACCTAAACCCTATAGGCAACTTCATTTCTACTTTCATATTCGTTTACCAGTGACGGATCTAGGATTTCAAATTCGGGGTAACAGAACTCCAAGCGGAGTTTTTAAAATGTTGTCTGTAGGTCACTTGGGTTAATTCATTAAGTGTAACTCAAAGATGTGAGCATTTTTATAATAAAGATGGGAGTTTTAGCATCATATTCTTTAAAGAGGAAGAAGTGGATGAGAAATAAGGGTTGAGAATGGACTTTTTAGGGTGTGTTTTTGAGGGGAGAATCTAGAGCAAAAGTTTGAAAACAAAAAAGAATGGGTGTTTTGAGAGTTTGAGGTGAAAATGTGGATTTTTAAAATATAAGAAGAGATTTGGTATTGATTTGTATTGAATGAGATGGTCCTTGTTTTGTAGGACAAGTGAGAAAATATAATAACGTTTGGGGGGAAGAGTCCTACATTGACTAGAACACCTTTATGTGTGTGCCCTTTTTGGCATTTGTGGTTTGTTTTTTTCTGAATTTTTTTATTTGTGTTTTTGCTAAATGAGACAATATAATAATTGAACAATTTTTAAAAAATGATGTTAAAAAATAAAGTATTTGTTGTTTTGGGCTGTTTTGAAAGTAGTTGTCAAAGTAATGTCTACGTAGACTCGGGTTTTCAAAACCCGAAACACGAAACAAACATGCCATTACAAATGACGTGTTTCTATTGAGTAGAAAAATACAAACTTATAGAAAAAGATTAAAAAGCAAACACGTCATTTGGGATTGGCGGGTTTTGTGAAGGTAATTCAACACTATCAAGGGCGTGTCTTTGCATATTTTTTTTGAAAACCCAAGCCTCCGTGGGCATCATGGTAATGGCGTTTTTTTTTTGTAAAGACACGTTAATGAGCATGACACCCCCCTATTATTATTATTATTATTATTATTATTATTATTATTATAATTTTGCCGTATCTTTCTCACCTATCCAAACCATTCCTCTAACTCATCCGATGGATACGATACCGGTAAATCGTCATCCAGGCTCTTTTCATTGCATTCTTAAAATTAAATAAGTCACAAAAGGGGAAAAAAATACAAGGTTTAGGACAAACACAATAACTCCAAAGGGGCGTTTGGTTGAAGCTTTTGGAATGGATTTCAATGTTTGGTTGAAGCATTTACGATTGGATCCATTCCAACTCCTTCAAATCTTATACCCACTTAGCCACTTCTCTCCTCAAGTTTCTAAATCCATTCCCCCCAACACATTATTATTTCACATTCCAAGACTAAACCAAACAACTATAAACACTATGGAATTTTAACTTTATACCTCTTTAACATTAGAATATATTCCATTCCATTTCATTCCCAATGTTTGAACCAAACGATCACCAGGTAAAATAACTAGGCAACAATCATCTCTAGCGGGCTAACTCACTGAATCGATATCTGTATCGGGTATGGCTTTGGTCTGATTTACGAGATCCGGACCCAACCCTTAGACCCGTATACAGTAGAATTCAGTAAAATTGGAAAAAAAATACCTCTTGCCTCTTGTAAGTAGGGATGGCAGTGGGTCCAAGACCCGACCCAAACCCGCCGGGTCGGACCCTAATGGGTCGGGTATGAGTTTTAATTTTCAAGACCCGAACGGGTAAGGGTCGGGTATGGGTCTTGGATAATATTTTCGGGTCCGGGTCCGGGTTTGTTTTGTAGGACCCGACCCTTAGACCCGTATAATTTTAAAAAAAAAAAAAAAAAACCTAAATCTATCAAACAAACGCAGCCACCAGCCACACAATTCACAAACACACAAACACAACTACACAACAACTCTAACCCTAAATCCCCAACTACTCACCTACCTCTAAGCTAAACTGACGACGGCCGCCGCCGACGGACGACGGACGACACAAAAGTAGCAGCAACAACAGCAAGTATACATCAATTACTTTGATACTTTCTTTTTTGGAATAATACTAATTACGGATTTTGTTTAATTTGTTTAATATGTTTAATTTGATCAAATTAAACAAATTAATACACACTAATTAACTACTAATTGCAGCAGCAAGTATACAGCAGCAAGTATACATCAGTTTAGAGTATTAGAAAGTATCAAAGTAACTGATACTTTACGGTTTTTGTTTCTTTTTTTTAATCCTTCAATTACTTTGATACTTTATACTTAATGACTCTAAACTGATTTGTTTGTTGTCCGTCGACGGGTTTGTTTCTCATTTGTTGCTATGATTTCATCAATTTCACAAGTGTTTTCTCTCATCAATTTCACAAGTGTGGTAAGGAGTTCAAATTATCAATTTCACAAGTGCTTTCTCAACTAGACCCGCGGGTAGACCCGACCCGGACCCGGACCCGTTGGGTATGGGTATGGGTCCAATTATTTTGGACCCTTTAGGGTATGGGTTCAAGGTACGGGACACAGGTCCGGGTCCTACTGGACCCGACCCGGAGACCCGACCCGTTGCCATCCCTACTTGTAAGTTGTAACACACTTAACAGTTAACACCTCACCCTCACTCTAACTTGTAATAAACACACAAAACTCTCATCCTAACCCTAACAAACAAATCGCCGACGGCGGCCACGACGCCGACAACTGGCGACTGGCGACTGGCGAGGACGACGACGGACGTACGGAGTTCTCCTATCTTCCCTTTGTCAATTTTACATAAAGATGATTCCCTAATTCATCCCTCTTTTTTAATTAAGGTTTGTGTTCTGATTTGTTAAATGGTAATTTGCTTTCGATTAGTGCTGTTAAAATTGTTATATAAATGCTTTTGTTTTGTTTTCCAAATCAAATTGATTTTAGTTCTTGTACAACACTTTGTTGCTGAATGAACTTGTTTCCAAAATGCAAATTGAAATCAATTCTAAGACCTAGCTCTCATTTTCAACCTCCATAATGTCATCACTGTTTTTATAGACCTAAATGGGTTTGGGTCTGGTTCCGTTGATTTTAGACCCTATAGGGTATGGGTCGGGTCCGTGTCCAAAGTGGAAGTGATCCATACCCGAGCCGTTGCCATCCCTACTTGTGGTTTAGTAAAAAGAAATTAGGATGGTTAATGCTTGTGGTGTAGTCGAAAAATTAGGATAGTTCTCGACTTCTGCTAATTCATCATCGCACATCAGACCACTCTTATCCCGCCATTTACAAGGAGCCCTTGAGTTAGGCCTCGTTCTTTTGGGCTGAATTTTGCTGAACTTTTCTGAACTGAACTTATAGTAGCTGAGCTGAGCTGAACTTAAAGGAGCTCAACTGAACTTAAAGGGAGTGACTTTAAGTCCAAAAGAACAGGGCCTAAGTAGGGTAATGTTGTGGTCGTTGTATGTGTATCATGTGCTCTCTTGTTTATTAAACGGGGGAGCGGGGGGACTACGCTTTTCAAAACTTTTATTTTGCAGAAGTGCTCTGTGTAGATGTTCAAACTACAAATTCCAGTTTGTTTACTCTGTCAAGCTCTCGTCTGTTTTTGTAGGCCTAAACCGAGACTTACAACACAACAAGATAGAAAATGTTGGCACAAAAAAGTCTCGGAATCAGTAATCTGTCTATCTCGAACAAGTCATTAAAGTGCCCAATCTACGATCCTAGTCGCTGTTCACCTTTCATTAATGTGCGTCCGCCTATTAAGAAAACATGTGCACCTCTGCGGGTGACCTGCAGTTCTAGCCCTGCTCAAAGTCGCGTTGATATTCTTTCAGAGTCTCTCCCATACCTGCAAAAGTTCAGAGGGAAAACTATAGTTGTCAAGTATGGTGGAGCCGCCATGAAATCTGAGTCTCTTCAAGCATCGGTTATCAATGACCTTGTACTTCTTTCTTGCGTGGGTATTCGACCTATTTTTGTCCATGGAGGTGGTCCCGAAATCAACTTATGGCTTGATAAGATTGGCATTAAACCCGAATTCCTCAACGGCCACCGGGTCACCAATGCAACCACCATGGAGGTAGTCACCATGGTTCTTGTAGGCAAGGTTAACAAACATCTAGTCTCTCTTATAAACAAGGCCGGGGCCACAGCGGTTGGCATGTGTGGCATGGACGGCCGTTTGTTCACGGCTCGCCCGTCTCCGAGAGCTGCAGAACTTGGGTTTGTTGGCGAGGTCGCCAATGTGGACCCCTCTATTCTCCGTCCTTTGGTGGAGAATAATCACATCCCCGTCATTTCCTCCGTGGCAACTGATGAGAAGGGACAATCCTACAACATCAATGCAGACACCGTGGCAGGTGAGCTGGCAGCCGCATTGGGTGCTGAAAAGCTAATATTGTTGACGGATGTTTCTGGAATTTTAGAAGATAAGAATGACCCAGGTAGTTTAGTTAAAGAAATCAACATAGCTGGGGTAAAGAAGATGGTAGAAGAGGGCAAAATTGCAGGAGGGATGATTCCGAAGGTAAATTGCTGTATAAGGTCATTGGCTCAGGGAGTCCGAACTGCAAGCATAATCGATGGAAGGCTTCAACACTCACTATTACTCGAGATTTTGACCGATGAAGGGGCTGGAACCATGATTACTGGTTAGTTGCCATCTTTGTTCGAGTCTGTTGTTGGTCAGTTTTACTTATAGTCCGTTGGAAGGATGTGAAATGAGCGTGTCCCAGTGTTGGACTCGAGTATTTTAGGAAAAATCATCATGTTTTTTTTCCGGATCTCCTATGGTTGGAGATTATGATGTCTTTGATATGCTGTGCGAGTGAACAGTATATTACATTTCCCCCCTACTTCATTCCAGTCTATTTTGTGTACTTTTTTACGCGACAACTAGTTTTAAATCCTTATTATTTTACTGGTTAATTTTTGTTTCGTCTTTTGCATGATAGGTATTCTGGTTATTATCTATTCGTTCCCATGAATACCCATGAAATATCAAATTCCTCACGACCTAGCTAATAGTAGGGCTATCTTTGACATGGTAATATCTTTCATGAGCGTACCAAGCTCATTGAGATTGATTGTCACTTCGTTTGGGATGCTATTCAAGACCGTCTTATTGATCTTTCATATGTACCATCGGTTGATCAGTTTGCTGATATTCTTACCAAATCTTTGGGCACCACTCAATTTGTTCTCTTCTATGCTAGTTGGGCCCCCGGATCTAATACCTTCTCATGCCACTATTTAATTTGAATGTGGTGATAACTGATAACTGATCGCTACTTTTATTTATTTATTTATTTAAATCATGAACATTAATTAATTGGATTACACAACTAAAACAGTAGTTTACTTTTTAACACAGTATCAATAACACTACACAGTTATATAAGTCTAGGATTTCTTTTACGCTTAACGCCTGATGTGGGCTGTGGCCATGGAGGATGAAGGAGAGACGCCCGGCTTGAGGATAACGAAACAACGTTGATTGTTGACACGAAACGTAACAACTTGAATGAAGTCATCTAATTTCAGGTTGTTCTCATTCAAGAATCTAGTCCAGCCACTTGTGATCACGAATTTATACCCACTGCCTTTGTAGTTCCATCGTCTAAGCGTCATTTTGTGAATGTCATTCGAGCAAGGTCCCATGACCTTAACCTCAAACACAGTCTTCTTTTTTCCACTATTTGGCCTTGGATCTTCAAGCCAGTTAAATTCGAAATCAGTCAGAAATTTGGTCATAATCTTCTTGTAAGGGATTGACAACCGATCCTGATGGCTGTCAATATCAGCCTTCTTAATCGTCTTTTGAATTACTAACTTCACTTCAGTCATGCCTTGGAACTCATGATGATTCTTTACATAGTCGGGCAGTAATTGTAAAGCGTCAATAGAACTGCCCGAGGACTCCCTTGAGCCGACATATCGAGAACCAGCAGACTTTTTAGTAGGCCGCGGTTTAGACTTGAGAGGGACGCTGGATTTCGGTTTTTTACACTTTTGAACAGAGTACTCTGCTACGGCGCTTTCAACTCTCTGACGCTTAAGGTTAAGAGCACTGTCACAAACGTTATCAAGGTCGATCATCATCATTCGACAATAACGCTTCTTGGGTGGAAGGCTGAGAAGAAACTTGGTTTCTTGTTCTTCTTTTTCCTTCACAACATCATCTTGCTGCATTGTTTCTTCGTTC
This sequence comes from Heliosperma pusillum, assembly GCA_022085475.1. NCBI lineage: Eukaryota > Viridiplantae > Streptophyta > Magnoliopsida > Caryophyllales > Caryophyllaceae > Heliosperma > Heliosperma pusillum. The sequence continues at coordinate 39 of JAIUZE010008091.1, read as the reverse complement.
CAAAACTTTAAAATCCGTTTCTTAATTGGAAGGAACTTA
>JAIUZE010008090.1:0-31058 GCA_022085475.1 Heliosperma pusillum | reverse complement strand
GTCCTTGGGGTCAGGCTTGCCTTGTTTGTGGCTTGATCATCAAGGCCCCTTGGGTGAGCTACTGCTGCAGCCTCCCCAGGTTGAAAAGGGCTTGACCTCAAGCATGTGTCTTCTTCTCCCTCAGAGTCTTCAAAGAAAGGACTAAGATCTCCAACATTGAATGTCCCATGGACTGCATACTCTCCTGGTAGATCAATTTTGTAGGCATTGGGACCTATCTTCTATATGACTTGAAAAGGACCATCTGCTCTTGGCTCTAGCTTGTTCTTTCTCTTGGAAGGGAACCTTTCTTTCCTTAGGTTTATCAATACTAGATCTCCTGGTGCAAAGTCTTTCTTGGTCTTAGGAACCTTGGCATTCTTCTTGTACAGATCATTAGCTTTCTCAATTTGTTTCCTGACTGATTCATGGAGTTTTAACATTTGTTGTAACACCCGGAAATGTACCCTATTTTTATAGTGAAAATATTTTACGGAAACTTTTCAGCGAAATTTAGTTTTAAACGTAAATTTAATTTTCCGAGTCGAATTTAGAATTTCCGAGTTCGTATTTGGAATTTCCGCGAGATTCCATGAGAATCCCGTCTTAAGTCGACTTTGACTTTTGTTGACTTTTTCCCCTAAATATCTCATACTCTCCTATCCTAATTCATTACTCACACAAACACATTACAACCCTTTACTTCTTCCTTAAGAAACCATCAAACCTTGCCTCCATAATCTTTTCGATCTTATAATCATCGTATCTCATTCGTTTTCTGCTCAAATTCACGTAAGTTCGTCTTATTCTTCCCCTCTTAGCTTCCTCTATCCGTATTAGTAATAAAATTACCGTCTTTATCGCTTTTTAAATTATCCGTCTTTCTCAAGTTGAATGATATTCGTCTTTTATTATCTAATTGTATGTAGGTGGAGACTAGGAAGGTTTAGAATCGATTAAAGACGCGTAAAGGTAACGGTGAAGGGTTACTCGGTATCATTTACGTGTTTTACATGCTTTATATGCTAGAGTTCGTATTAGACTACGATTAGTAAGTTTAGGAATTATGTTATGGATGATGATTGTTGTTATTTGATGATTTTTGATGATGAATATTGATTGTTGATAGTTGATAGTAGTGAATTATGAAAATTGGAAATGATAGAAATGGTGTTTGTTGTTCTCGGGTGGAATGGTGTTCCTGGCCGAAGGACCGGCTGCCGGTTCAGTAGCCGGCTGGGAATTCACTGCACCGACCCTTTTTCGTAGAATGATCATATCTCCTTCGTTACTTGCTTGTTTTGGGCTTGTGACCATTCGTTGGAACCGTAAGAGGATAAGCTATCACCTCGATTTGGAATTTCTGTATTTCCATATCTAGAACTCTAGTTATGACCGTTTGAAGTGGACCCTTGTTTTAGTAGTTTCCAAACTTGTGTTTTGTGTGTAGTTGTGCTCCGAGCCGGGATAACGGCCGCCTCCCTCCACACCGGCCTGGAACACGGCTGTGTTTTCCTCCTATAATTTCTAAAACTTGTAATTTATAATAGTTCGCATGATTCGTTTATCGTATAATTTTACGTAGTGACTTATAATATTCATGTTTTGGATATATGATATTTCATTCGCTTGTATCACATGTTTTGTGACGGTTTTTGCTATGTCCCACTTGGAGTCGGTTTTTACAAATGATACGGTTTGAGCACTATTTTGTCTTGTGCTTTGTACTCTCATTCCCTTGGCTACCTTCCCGTTCGTAAGGCTGGAATTTCGGAACGGAGAGGTATCCTACTGCTTAAATGCATGTGTAGTGGGCATATGACGACGTTGTTGGGAGTTGAACGCTATGCGTTGTTCGACCCGGCCGTCAAATGTTGTGTACTTGCGAGGTGGTGTTATTTGCATGTAGCGTACCGCATGTTATGAGGCTTGAGCTCGTTTTCCGCCTCTTGCGTGAATTGATCTACCGAGAATGTGGGTACTCGGCGTTTTATTTGTAAGACCGAGTCTTGGATGCGAAACGTCATCGCATGTCGAATCGGAAAATGTGATTCCGAGAATCTGGCCAGGTTTAGATTAGGAGCAGTTTAATTATCGTTCCTACCAGGAGGAAACTAGTCTACATATACGAAATGTCATCGTGTATGCGTTCAGGGAAACGCTTTATAATATCCCTTGGATGCCTTTTTAAAAATCATACTTGCCATGTACATTTTTTTTTTACAACGGTGCTTAGTTCGTTTCATTTAACCGTGAGATAGTCGTCTTGAGTCGGCTTGATTCCGTCTTTGAATGCGTGATTTCATGTATTGTTCATGGTCCATGGGCATGAGTGGGCAAACGTCAATTGTCTTGGTTCGTAATGGATGATAGTATGTTGGATTTTGTTTGGAATCAATCGCATGACTTGACTGGTTTGTCTGGAGTAGTCTCAATCTATCAATCTTATAACTGCAACGGTGAGATGTCAAGCCCTAGTGAGGTATTCGATTGCCTAAGAGTGTCTTTCCCTGTGTCCCTCCTTGTTCTGCTTTCCCGAGTCTTTGAATAACAGGATGGTTTCGGAATTGATTTCCACATGATCTTTTCATTATATATTGTATTGCCTATCTTTTCTTATCGTAACTCACATGTATATCTATATATGCATGCTCTACTTTTGTATTTCCTTATATGTACGTTAAAGGTGATATGGCTGGGAGAACCGGAGTTACTCCCCACTGACTGTGGCGTTCATGTTTTTCATGAATGAACAGGTTGCTTGCTTGGATGCCTTTTTGGATATGATATTTTGGGGTTCGGGTGTGAGCTAGCGGGCGTTGTCCCTGGAAGTTTTCACCTCTAGACGATAGTAGCTAGTTTTGGTTAAACACTTGTTCTTTGCTAACATTTTAAGAGACCCCGTCTCTTTGTTGTATATTCAGTACTTAGTTTGTAACATTTTGACACACCTCGTGTTATATATATCTTGCATGTTTAAAGGTTTTTTAAATTACCGTATTTCCGCATACTATTTCACATGCTTGTATGTTTTATATTTCCGCATTCGCGAGGGTTGTCACAGTCTAACTAGCTAAACTAATAAACTGGATTATAAAAATAAAGTAAACTATCTAAGAACGATAAAATAAAGAGACGATAAAGTAAACTAACTAGGAACGAGAATGGAAAGACGATAAAGTAAACTAACTAGATAACAACGAAATAAACTATCTAATGCGGTAAAATAAACTATTTAATCAAGTTGATATAGTGAAAGAGAAATACATGTAAAACTCATTAAAAGTCTCATAGATACCAATATTAGAATTACTATGGTTGTCTAGGCCTTGTAGCGGTATATTCCTTCCGGATTCGTACCGACCTTTTAGTGGGTCCTAACGTCCTTTCAGCATGGTTAAGTCACTAAACCCCTATTGATAGTCCTAATTCCTATCCCAACTCTCGTTATAAAGATAGAAATGACTAATACAAACAATTGCTTATGGCCACTAAACAAAGTTATAGAATTTGACACGACCAAAGGAAGAAACAATTTAGATGGTTCAATTGGTAACTACTCTTCTTATAATTCATTTAACTCGTAATTCATTTCAAATATTACAACTCTATTTATTTTATTTACACAACGATAATATTACAATATTAGATTTAATCTAGTCTATGTGATTATGTGATTAAGTATATTAGTAAGAAAATGATGTGAGAAATTAAACTATGAAATACAAATGCTAAAGTGATTAGGGTGATTATGTCAACAATGATTCTAATGATATTTTTAAGGATTATATGATTAGGTAAATTATAAGGTGACATGCTAAATAATACTTTGGTTTCAACTAAATTAATTTTAGGTTGATTTCCTACTAACAACAATATTATGAAAATGATACTAGTGAGATTATAGTTCATGGTGATTAAAATTGCATAAGTAAATAAGATTAGAGAATTACCGATAAGGAATATGAGTATATAAGAATGAAAATAAGAACAAATACCCAATAACAAAAGCTAAGTAAACACTAGAGAAATGCTAAGAAAACTATAAAAACTTGTAAGAAAGTATATTGGATGCTTAGATTATTAGATAAAAGATGTAGTATGTAGGATGATTATTGTGTGTAATGATCATTGGCTTTTATAAGGCTGCATGGCTGCTGATCCTCTTGCTAATTCGTACCCTAGTCAATGCATTAAACCTCCCATTTAAGCTCGGATTGAAGAAGAGCCAAGTAACGTCTTCCTGCAGAAATACCCGATCGGGTATCATGCAATCCGATCGGGTTTTTGTGTAATTGGAATTTTCCGTCTTTTCATCTTAGGCACGGAATCCTATGCCTTAGTCTTTGGTCAATGCATTACGGAATTGGGCTTGGGCTGATCTCCTCTTGACTTGGGTTGAGTTTTCTTTTAAAGTTCAAAGCCAAAAATCTAAATTGAGTCCATTCGAGGAAAGATGTAGCGGAATCGTAATCAAGTCGTAAACTGGCTATCATCAATTTCCTTGAAAACTCGTATCCTAGTGTCTTTGCTCCATAAAGTAGGAAAATATAGCAAAACCGCTTCATTCCCTATAAAACGAGTCAAAACACGCAAAACAACTAGAATAGCAGAATTAGCTCGTTAATCACTTAACAAAGTGCATAAATCGTATAGAAATCGAGCTAAAACGGGGGATAAATCAATACAAAATATCACTTATCAGTAATGTAAGTGTGGTGAATATACTATGTACAAAGAGAAGAATTGTCCCACATCGGAGAAATATCATCAGCTAGGATGATCACGCGATTATAAATAAGAGTCGTCCTTGAAACCTAGAGATGAACCCAAAGTTGTCTTTTTTTAGGAGTATTTTAATCAAAGGCAAACAAATGATTAAGGCGGAGAGAATATTGTTTTAGAGAGCTCTTAAAATTTTGTATTAATTATGAAAATAATATACTCCAATCCAATCCAAACTACCCACTTGCTTTTTGGAGGTAAAACTTTAAAAACTTTGACCGTTTATAGATTGGAATATAAAGAACTTTGAAAGACGGAAGTAATATATTTGGTTTTGTCACGGAAATATCTTTTTATAAAATTATATTTTTTGTAAAATAATTCTATATATAAAGGAAGAAAAATGCGGTCAAAGCCTTGCCTCAAAGACCACCCAAAAGCAAGTGGGTAGTTTGGATTGGATTGGAGGGAGTATATAATTAGATTCGTGGTAAAAAAAATGCTATCATTACAATATAGAAGTTCATATTACTTGCATATACTTTGTGTAATTCTTAGTATGTTATATATCTCATATTGAAAAATAATGTATGTGTGATGAATATACTAATATCTATAAATAGTATAATTGCCCCATATCGAACAATTAGCATAAGGTGAGGTGATCAACCCAAAATCTTTTGAGGTTCTTAAAACATTGTCTTAGAGAGCTTGATTCTTAGGTACTTTGGATCATTTTCGAGTCATAATATAAATCAAATATAACTTGAGTCCCGACAAGGTTAGTAACATATGTTTAAAATAGAAGTTGAATCAATATATCAATATTATTTTTAAAAAAATTACGGAGTATATTTTATTATAGTTTTAAAACTTCAAAAGTTTATTTTTATAAGTTAACTGTTATAGAAAAATTACGAAAATGACATTAACGTAGACCCGTGCATCGCACGGGCATGAAATCTAGTTAGTATAATATATTTACATTGATTATTGAAGCTGTATTCATTTTGTACTCTTTATGTTGTAATTGTAATTAATCAACTGAGAATTAAATCCTATATGAAAACGTGGCCCTGAAAATCAGGAAAGAAAAAAATTGCTTTTTGACCCACTGACTTTTAACCACAGAGCGACACATCAGCTTTGTGGTTGTTGCTTTAATATATAAAGATTTGGTTTGTATCGTCCGTTTATAGTAAATCTCACCTTTGGTATGGGTCGGAGAGAGTATATAGCATAATAATTTGGGTCATTATTGAAATTTTACCTGTAGACCTTGCAAAAATCAATCTGATCCGGTGACCCGAAACGAAAAGCACACCCGAGAATCGAAATTGACTCAAACTACAGAACTCGAATGTGACCCAAAACCCGAACATGGCCCAAGCTTTGTTGACCCGTAACTGACCCGATCTGAAACTAACCAACCAAAAAATAGACTTCACTAAAATTACTTGGCCCGAATGACCAGACACCTGAACTCAAGACCTGAGTGACCCGAATCCGAATTAACCTGACCAAGTATAACTGACTTGAATGTTTGACGTACTCCCTTCGCCCCGGTCAGTTGTTGTCCTTTCATTTTGGCACAAAGACGTAGTGGATGACAAGTGAACAATATTCCCATTGAGTTATCAAATTACTTATAGAAAATCTTCATAATATAAAAATAACAACAATTGACTGAGACACCCGAATATGACAATATTTGACGGGGACGAAGGGAATAGTACACAACTTACAATCTATAAATAATTTGATAATAGTTGACTATAAGTAACCTGAACCCAAAATAATTCGACCCGACCAAAATCAACCCGAGCTATTACAATTCCAAATTGATCGGATCCGAACCGATACGACCCAAGCACAACCCAATTGACCCTGATTTGCGTGGTATATGCGATTATGCGGTGTAGGAAGAAGTATTACTCGAAAGATTTTCTATTGAATTTTGATTTAAATTTAAAAAAGGTTTTGTTAAAACTGAAGAAGTCATAATCAACATCCACTTAATCCCATTTATTCAGTCACTTGCGCCATTAGTCCATTACCCTTGAACCAAGCTCAACGCAGTAAGTCCCAAATGTTGTACTCATTTATAATTCTATTGATTGAAATTTTAAGCTTCTTCATATAAACCCATCTCGATTATTTTCTTTGTTGATTAATTTTCTTCTTGTGTAGTAATTTCTCATTTCATTGATGAATCAAACGTTAGGTAACTACTTAATATGGTTATGTTATTTTTAGTTTGTGAATCCGTTTTACGCAATAACAATGGAACCGCCTTATAAGAGACTAATTGATTTATTATTACACATCCTAATAAATGGATATTAATTTCAGCTCGTTTCGGCTCTATTCAGCTTAGTTCAATTTAGCTTTAATCAGTTTTGTTTAGTTATCTCTTTACAAAATTACGTTTACTTCAACTCCATTCAGTTTAACTTAACTCGATACAGTTTAGTTAACTTCAGCCTGCATCCATTTTTTTTTTCCAGTTTAACTCGTTTCACCAGAAAAGAACAGGGCCTTAAGTGTGTATGTCACCTAAGTATAGTGGTATCAGCTAGCTTAGCTGCTACAGTCGTATCGAGAAGTGATGGTTGACTTCTTTTCAATATAAAAAAATGGAGATTGAAAGCGATAACTGATCGAATACTTAGCTGAGGTTGGTAATGTAAATATCAAGAACTGATACTTTCGAGCAAATTCTAATCATGTCATACAAAATCCCCCTAATTTCTCCCTTTTAGATAGAGAAAAAGGATAGAAGATTAAAAGCAATAATTGATGTAATACTTAAGATTTGAAAGTAAATTTGGTTATGCATTGTTTTTTAATGTCGTTAATGCCCGTGTTTTTGCGTCCAATATGGGTAGAGTATAGGCCTTTAGGAAGGCAATGAGTGGTGACAGTAGAACCAATCAATATGCTGCTGATCTTTCTTCCATCGAAGAGGCACGTTCACGGATTAACTCAGTTATCCACAAGACTCCTGTCTTGTCCTCGGAGACATTGAATGCTATGGCCGGAAAGCGACTGCTCTTTAAATGTGAATGCTTTCAGAAAGGGTGAGGAGCTCTTACTATTTCTTAATGCCCAATTTTAGATCCTCAAATATGATCACTATCTAAGCCCTCTTATTTTTCGGTGCATTGTATCAGAGGAGCTTTCAAGTTCAGGGGTGCTTCAAATGCTGTCCTTTCGCTGGATGAAGAACAAGCCGCTAAAGGAGTGGTAACTCATAGCAGGTAGGCCTTCTTCTCCTACTGTCTTCGTCAGTAGCAGGCAGAAAAAAACGGCAAACTGCACAAACGAAAGTGGTCTTTGTTCTTGGTTCTCGTGGTTTATCCCTTTATTAATCTTTACGTAATCTATAGTGGCAACCATGCTGCAGCATTGTCCTTGGCTGCCAAGTTGAGAGGGATTCCAGCTTATATAGTGATTCCCAATAATGCTCCGAAATGCAAGGTTAAGAATGTAAAACGTTATGGAGGACAAGTGATATGGAGTGAGCCCACTATGGAGTCGAGGCAGAGTACCGCTGCTAAGGTGTTGCAGGAAACTGGTGCATTTCTTATACACCCATACAATGATGCACGTATCATAAGGTATTGACTTGTTTGAATTCTTCAATATACTTGAGATTTCATTCGCCAATATGACTGCCTTGTTCGGATTCCAATGGTTTCGTAGAATGTTTGAGTTAGATTAAACATTCTAGCATCACTATAGAAAATCCGCAAGTTCCTCCAGTACTGTACACTTTTGTCTAGAACTCTACGGGTCGATGCACTGTTTCTTTAGTATAAGATGGCTCATTTTTTGCCACTTCATTTTGTGTGAGAAAAACTCTGAAAATAGTCGTTCCCTTCACTGAAAAGAGTATAAATGAATGTATTGCTAAGGTTCCAAAATGGCCCAAGAACATTGTGATAGCTAGAAAATTCAAGCACATAATTCTGATTGCTTAGATACAGTGGACAGGGAACTATATCGCTGGAGCTTTTGGAGCAGTTCCCTGAAATAGACACAATTATAGTTCCAATAAGTGGTAATCAACTATACTCTTGCGAATTTGGTTCCGCCTCTTTATATTTTGCATTTGTTTGGCATTAGGTTATGAGTTTGACCTTAAAACTGAAAATATGTAGGAGGAGGTCTAATATCAGGTGTGGCACTTGCCGCTAAATCTATAAATGCATCCATCCGAGTAGTGGCTGCCGAGCCTGTTGGAGCGAATGATGCGGCACTATCAAAAGCATCTGGCAGGATAATAACACTGTCGGAGACGAATACAGTTGCTGATGGGCTTCGGGCATCCCTTGGAGACCTAACCTGGTAAGTTGGCCACTCAGTTCATATGAACACAGACCTGTTGTATGTTTCCTTTACTTTGATTTCCGATCTCCAATATATCCAAAGACTTACTATTCTTTGACTTTGAGTTTATCCAACAAAGAGGTCAATTCTGGTCAGGTTTGGTTTACGTCATTTTGGGTTTGCTACCATCACGTCAATTGTGGGTTCACTTGAGCAATTATGATTCAATCAATTAGGTTGTTTGGGGTTGTTGCTGTTAAGATTTACATTTCAGATTAGACATTTTGAGTCGATTAAGGTTCAGATCTACTCTGAATTATTCCTTTTGGGCCGGATCAGTTTTGTCAGGCTTACCTTAAAGAGTATGGCGGAATATAGAAAAGTTCATTAAAACTGTTTGTGCTTCCGATAATGGTGTAGTAATTGGTTGATGCAACTTTAATTCCGTTAGTGGATAACTGCTTCTCCGTGCTTAAGACAGGGGTAACGTTGCAATCAACTTACCCGACCATAGATGGGATGTTTTTGAGGCACCAAATATTGTTGTTCTTCCTTCCCCTCAAATAATCATAGCTTTCGTCATTTTCACGTAAAACAGGCCTATTGTACGAGACCTTGTGGACGCAGTCATCACAGTGGAAGATAGTGAAATTATCGAAGCAATGAGGCAATGCTATGAGATTCTGAAGGTTGCAGTAGAACCCAGCGGAGCCATTGGTCTTGCAGCAGTTATGTCTGACAGTTTTCGGCAGAATCCATTGTGGAATGATTGCCATAACATAGCAATTGTAATCTCCGGAGGTAATGTTGATCTGGATGTTTTATGGAAGGCTTTAGGAAAATCGTAGGATCATTTGAATACTTCGTTGGGTTCACTAGAGAAATTTATTTGTGCATTCATTGTTCCACAATAATTGAACTTCTTGCTAAATTTTTTAGTCCTTTGGATTGACCATTTTCCCAATCTCATGAGCCTCTGAGCAATTTAACGAGTCAAATTCCCAAAAACACCACCCTCAAGCCACGCCCTTCAGGACCAGTGTAATCGGATCATATGATCAGGGAATCCGGTTTATACTTTAGATCGATAGATCGGGTAGAATCGTACTAGTGGAATCGGATAGTAATAAATTTGATAAAATTATGCAATATTATTATATATCTAAAGGTATAAATTTTTATCTGTCATTAGACACTGTATGATGATGATTGATGATACAATGTTTCCCCTCAGTGTAATCCCTCTATATCTACCAAGGACATGATTCATGCTCTTATGGCCAACATGGATTCTTCTTATGCTAATGTTATTCCTTCCCAGCCTGACACTTACCCTATTAGTCATGATTTAGAGGTTCGAGTTGACTAGTGGCTAGTGACATTAATAGACCCGTGACACCAGAAGAGCTCGGTCAATTTGAGTATGCTAGTGAGTTTGATGATTCCCCTTCCCTTAAACATGATGTGTGTCACTCTTATAGAGAGTATGATGGTATACTATGATCGTATGGCGATGCACTTAAAGGTGTCAAAATGAGGCTAATTGTTGGCGTAGCAACCCAAGTCCCACATTGGAAAAGTAGAGAAGTCTTGCCTTCTTTATAAGTGACCCACCAGGCACCACCCCATTAGTATGAGACCTTTTGAGAAGAAGTCCAAAAATAAAATCGTGCGGGCTTGGCCCAAAGCGGACAACATCACACTAATACGAGGGTGTGGTGGAGGCGGCAGTCCCAACACTAATGTTATTCCATAGTTAGCATATGATAAACTTCAGGTGTCTAGAAGGCTTATGGGTGCACCATAATATTTGGTGCTTAGACTAAAAGATTATCTTACATATTAATGTCGAATTCCCAAAATACAGTAGCAACTTAAGGGCATAAAAAACAGGAACTTTTTATTTGCAAGCGTAACATGATAAGTATTTAATTTTGGTCTTTTGAACTGAATACCTAAAATTTCTTTGCAATGTCTCTCAAAATTAGTTTTTGAACTTTGCCTGTAGAAGTCTTAGGGAGCTGCTCTACAAAGACTACCTTTGTAGGCGTCATATAATGTGGAAGATTACTCCGACAATGTGCTAAAATCTCTTCTTCCGTCACATTGTCAGCTTGCGTCTTTTTCACCACAAAGGCGCAAGGGCTCTCACCCCACCGTGGATGAGGTCTTGCCACCACGGCTACTTCGGCCACCCTTGAATGTCGAGAAATAACTTCTTCCACTTCAAGGCTACTAATATTCTCGCCCCCAGATATGATCATGTCTTTTAACCTGTCTTTTATTTCGATATATCCATCCGGGTGAATAACACCTATGTCGCCTGTGTGAAACCATTCATCTTTGAATGCCTTTGATGTCGCCTTGTCATTTTTGTAGTATCCTTTCATCATTCCACTACCACGAATTACAATTTCCCCTACCATTTTCCCGTCATGAAGGACACTCTCATTTGTGTTTATGTCCTTGACATCCAAATCCGCCAGAGATAGTGCACTAACCCCTTGTCGCGCTTTTAGGAGTGACTTCTCACCTCGTGGTAAATTATCCCACTTAGTTTGCCATTCACACACTAAGGCAGATCCTGCGGACTCTGTGAGCCCATAACCATGCATGACATCAAACCCAAGCCCCTCCATTTCCTCCAAAAGGGTGGCCGTTGGGGGGGCCGCACCCACTAGAACTTGAACACTTGACCCCATTTTGGCACGCTGACCATCATTGGCTTCACGGATCATATTTAACACAACTGGCGCGCAACATATGTGTGTAACACCGTGCAAAGCGATGTTGTTATAGATCTCGAACGCAGTTGTCTTGCGGATGCATACATTAGTCCCGCCTCTGGCTGCTATACCCCATGTGAAAGTCCACCCATTGCAGTGGAACATAGGTAAGGACCATAAGTAAATAGGTGCGGTCCCCATTTCCCAACCTAAAAGCATGCTTAGGGTAGTTACGTACGCTCCACGATGGCTGTAAACGACTCCCTTCGGTGCAGAGGTTGTCCCGGAAGTGTAATTAAGCGTGATTGGGTCCCACTCATCAATAATCTTATCCTCCTCAAAGTTAGGATTGCCTAACAAAATAAGTTGTTCATAGTCTAATTGGTTGCTCTTCTTAAAGTTCATGGGGTGGTGGCTAGTAGTAGTAGGCATACGAATGGCATAATCGCCATTCATAAATTCTCGTAACCGGACGACACCCTTGTCAACTTCATTTTCACACGGAGGGTTGAAAATTTCATTTATAATGATTACGGTAGGTGGTCTTAAGGCATTGAGAAGGTTAAGGGCGTCATAAGCCTTAGGTACGTATTCAAAGTCGACAAACAAGATCTTGGCCTCAGAATGCTTGAGTACAGTTTTGATAGTGTTGGTGTCAAGCTTGGTATTGATCGTGTTCAGGACGGCTCCCGCCATGGGTACAGCAAAATGGGTCTCATATGCCGCTGGAATATTTGGGGCTAATACTGATACCTAAAAAAGATGGAAGGCAAAAAATGAGCTTTGTGTTTACCATATAGTACCGAAGTCATGGTCATTTTGCCATAAGAATTTAAAGTCTTGGATTATGTTATTTCTAGAGATTGTTTATAAGTACAACTTCACCAAATGTTTCACTCTACTCTCATCGTTTAGTCTATTATACAGAAATTGGAATGTCTGAAATCGACGGTGAAAGGAGGGAAAGAAGGAAACGAGGGTGAATATTTAAGGCCTATAAACTTTACAATTTTCTGTGAAAAAACAAATTATGTAAACGACGATTCTACACATAATACATATGGAGTATAAGAGAATATTATACGGTATGTAGTGTGTTTTAACGCAACTAAACAAAAATTCCCTTCAATCAATTCCAAACCACTAATCCACTTTCTCACAAGATTAAGAAAAACTATAAAATATTGTGAGTGTTTGTAATGAAATAAGTATGAAAAAGAAAGATATGACAATAAAATATTGCATGCGAGAGCATTTTTTACTAAAAATTAAATGGATAGTTTACAATGGTTCTACTCAAAATCGAAAATAATGGGTAGTTTAGAAATGATTGGAGGGAGTATATTATCTTTCGTAATCCTAAGATGAAAAATGCAATCCTTAGAACTCTTTCGGACAACGAAATGGATAGTTTACAATGGTTCCATAGCCAAAGAAAAAGGGACAACGAACTAACCACATCATTCTTTCGGACACCAAGGGACCCAAGCGACGATGCAAGGCGGCGACAACGGTCATAAGTCTGCGACCAAGTAAACCTTGTTTCGCCATAGATGATAGACGTACGGTCTGCGTAAAACATTGCCGCTCTCTTTAGAAACGTAATTGGACTTAAAGGAGTGTTGTTTGCCATACACTTGTATAACTTATTCATTACTATGTACGAGTAGTATTTTACTTCAACGGGGAGAAGATTATAAGATGATTTATCATTAAAGAGAGAACGAGAAGGAAAATATTGCCTAAATCCTAGCTCCGTCACTACATTTTAATTTGACGTGTCTTTTTGGTTGAAATCGACATTTGGCCTAAATTTTCACACTTCGTCTAGAGACAATTTAAGGAGGTTCACTATGCGATAAATGCCGATTCTAATAAGATCAAAAGAATGCTACGCTATTGAATGAAGAAATAATAAGGTTCAAAAGAATATTAATCCAAATGAGAATATAATAAAGCGGCTCAAATAAATGTCATTACAATTATATACTAAAATTAATGAATTGCAATATCATGAGATTAGATGGATGTCGTCATGTCACTCTATTATTCGATATTCAATTGGGTGAATTGTGCACATTGAAAAATTGTGCACACAATGATGATTCTTGGCTTCTTGCATTCATTTGGTCCTTCTCATTTGATTAGACAGGGTAAAAGCAACCCGACTTAAATGACCCGACTCAAGAAGGCTGGCCCGAGATCCGAAACTAATCCGAGTTGCAAAATCCGAATTAACCCGACCCGACCCAAACGTGACCTGAAGTGCGTCGACCCGACCCAAACTTGACTCGACGACCCGAAATGACCCGATCTGAAACCACTAACCCGAAAACGACCCGAAAAAATATAACTTTAATTGAACAAAAAGACTTGAAATGACTATATGCACTTTTTTTTCTTAATTATTGACCCGAAAAATGACCGGACCTGAAACTGACCCAAAAATCAACTGAAACCCGAAACAACCCGACCCGACCCGAACTAACCCGATAATATGATAGGCCCGAATTGGCCCGATCCGAATTTGCCTGACTCAAACCCGATCTGATTGACCCATTTGCCAGGTCTACTTTTGAGGGAGAGGAGGACCTCATTTCGAAGGATATATGTATTTTTCCTCTATGTGAATGTAAGACTCTGTTTGGTAAAACTAACTAATAAGCTACCTAAAATCTAAAAAGGTAGCTGGAACCAGAAAAGGTAATTGAAAATTAAGAGTTGATAAGGTAACTGATTTTATTAAAATTGTTTGGAAACTAGCTGAAAAGATAGCTGATATGTTAATAAATGACGTAAAAGAATATGGTTAATTATTGTTATTATTTATGTAGAAGGGTAAATAAGGTAAAAAAGTTTAAAACAGGTACCTAAAATTTCAAAGACTACTCTAGGTAGCATTTCATTTCAGGTATCTTATTTGTTACAAAATGCTACTTGTCAAACACTCCTTGAAAAATAAGTTGCCTAAAATTTTTGCCAAAAAAGCTACTTCGGTGAAAAATAATACCTGAAGCTTGCTACCAAACAGAGCCTAATCCACTGAAGTCAATTGAATCGCACACAATTGAAAATTCAGTAAGTCTATTAAGATACCGTCTTTCATTATATTAATGAGAGACAACCACTAAATAATCTAAAAAAAAGACGTACTAAAAAGAAAAAGATATAAGGTAAATAAAAATGATAACCAACTCTTATGAGAGAGGTCTCTCACTAATATTTATGAGAGACCGTCTCAAATAAGAATTTGTGTTGAAAGTTAGTTTGATGAAGCTCAAAAGAAGTCACGTTATTTCGTAAATTGATCAGTAAGCCTTGCTCAAAATAGCACATCCCTTTTAAGCTTAAGACGGGTTAAATACTACTGTATCATATGGCTATAATATATACTCCGTACAAATTTTTTCGTATCTTCTAAGTAATAATTGGGGTGATTTGGTATGTATTTAACCCGACATAGCTTAAAAAGGATAAAACCTGTATTTGCCTAAATTGATACTTCCTTAATGTTATTGAATAAGTCACATAAACCACTCCACTTGTTCAATATGCTTATAACCGTTGTAAATTATAACGAGGGGTTAATCACCCCATTATCACCGGAAAAAGTGTTTGGCTTGAATGGTTTTACACTCTCGTTGTAAATTATTCTGATTTACAACAGTTGTAAACAAGAATTTGTGAAAAAGGAATGAATAAATATGGTCGAACTCATGTCATTTTATTTGCTAACCCTCAATTTTGAAATTAACTTGAGAATGTATCAAATTCAATTTTAATTTTTTTAGCGTCCTTTGTGTAGAGAACTATGCAATCTTTTCTTTTTGCCAATATAAGGATTAGGTTTCAATGAATGTCTAGGGGATTGCATTATGACAATGACTTTTTGTAGCGTCAATATGACGAGGCTCCAATTAATTGCATTCTATAAATGTCAATTTGATGAGGCTAATTGTATGTCATTATGATGATTATTGAAGTTGTAATTACTACTATTACATAATTTCAACACGACGAAGCTCAATTAAAAGATACTCTATTCAATAGCAGTATTTTCTTAAATATATTTGCAGATATTACGAAAATGTATAATCGTATAAATGCTCTTCTCGTAACAAAATGTAATGGTATCATCATCAAATCATACCTTGTTAAATCATATTCATATAATACCTCATATTCATTATAACATTCCTCGTTCATAAAAATTAAGGTTTTTAATTAAATAAGAAAAAATATTATAGTGTAGGAAAGGTGATTGGAGATATGAAATGTATTGTGGGGGCGAAATGATTAAAATAAGTATTATTGTGGGTTGAGGTGATTTGAGTATTGTAGCATATTGTTTGGGGTGAGGTGATTAAAATAAATATAAAAGTTTACTAAATAAGGAAAGATGGAATATATTGTGAATATATGAAAAGAAAAAGATGGAAGGTTATTTTGAATAGAAAGGAGTATATTAAAACAGAATTTACTTGTCAGAGCTATAATGATTTCGCCACATGTCGTTTTGTGTATAATTATTGTATTAGTAGGTCTCCTAAGAGACGGTCTTTCAATAAACTTATTGAAAGACCATATACAAATTAATTAAAGAACAAAAAGTAATATAATAGGTACGCATTATATATAATGAGGAACTGATAAAAATGATTACAATATATGATAAAATAGGTACGATTGTTATAAAAACATATAACAAATAAAAGTTACATTTTGAGTCACAATCAATAACCAAGGAAGTACAACAAAATACATAAAGGGCTACGATATAAGTGGTCTCTCAATAACTTAGTGAGAAACGGAATCTCCAGAGTTTTTGTGTTATTGTATATAGATCGAGTTGTATCAATTTTCACTTGTTTGCACATCGAGTCGGCAAGGAATGCCTGGTTTGTAATAGTTATCTCCCAAAGGTTCCCATTTCCCCCTAAACCATGTTTGTGCTTGTTCTTGTAGAATAGATCAAATGAACCCACACATTAAATCCACTTCGACGAAGTAGTACATGGTTTAAACGACATAAAATGACATTCACATGTTGAGGGTTAAAATGTTGTTTTGCACTATTATACAAACGGCTACAATCACATTCAAAGAACCATCATTTTCCCAAGTAGAAGCCGTTATTGTAACAGGTGGGGCTAGGTGTCTTACTAACGGATTTTCTAACATGTACCCTCATACGATCCCATTCTATGTGGTTTTGTAAATTTGGTGGCGACTCTTTTCAAAATATACCCAATGGATAAATTTCCCTCATCCACAAAGTGGTACCTAGGTATGTTTGGTCTTACTTGGCCATAGTGGGTTTTTTTACTCGACAGAGTGGGTTTTTGGTACTCGACAAAGTGGGTCCCACTCGACCGAGTGAGTTTTGGTACTCGGCAGACAGTGTCTTTTCCAGGTTTCTTGTACTTGGGATTTAGTGGTTCATATGAATAGCCTCTTGTGCCGTCGTAATTAGTTTTACCCGTTCCTAACACATTCCTAAAATTAAACCCTATTTTCACTCCAAACACATCTAAGAAGATAAGTAGACCTAGCAAGAGATAGTTCCATCATTAACCATTAAATTGGTAAGTTAAGTTTATTCTTCATTTATTTTGTAACATTATAGTTAACTATCTTTACTCTATAGATTATTATGAATGTTAACACAAGAATTTGGGAATTTTACTATTCTATTGAATCTTATGAAACTTAACCCTAGAAATAGGGGGTTTTGGGAAATTGATAGTTTTCGTGCAATTGATTAAGGATAGAGTATAATTACTTGTTATGATATTAATATAGGCGCCGATTTTATAAAGGCGCAATTTTGATTGCTTGTCTTGTCGATTTTGCTAAAAGATAGGGATTTTCTCTACTCAATCCTTGACATTATGTGATTATGTGAAGATTGTGGTTTATTATTGAGATTGTGACAATGTTGCTTGATATTGTGTGGTAGATGATGATGATTGGATGATTGATATTGATATTGATATGATGTCGAGTTTGACATTGAACTTTTGATTTAGGAATACTGGTACAGGTAACAGGGTTCCTTGTAGCAACGTCGTACACGAAAGGCCGTCTGAAGCTTCCTCTGTGGGTCCGCCACAAGAGGGATATGCACATTTACGGCCCATGGAGTGTGGTCGAGCACATTTGTCGTGTGATTTGAATACTATTTGATTGACGTGTGATGTGTATCATGCTTGATTTTGTGTCGTGTGATTAGTAGCACGCACGGGTGGAGAACAAGCACGTTCGCCGTGTGATTTGAGCTCTTCATGTCCATTTGCCTTGTCGATTGTGTGATTTGACTATTGACTTGAGATGTTGGATAAGATATGATAGGATTCCGATATCTTGGACATTGTCACATTTGAGGTGTTAATTGTGTATTGATTATCCCTACTCGATCATGTGGTTGACTGTTTGTGTCATGTGTGTCGTCAAACTCTTTTTCAATCTATCTGCGGTGATCCACTTGGCCTATCTGGTCATGTGGCGAGCCGTTAGAATTTTTGGTATATGATGATAATGCCATGGATGTCGGTAGGGCTTTGGGAGGAGGTTGACGTCATGCGTGCGAGAGTCTAGCTTTAATCTTTGACATTTTGAAGATTCATCGCATATTTTTTTTGCTAGTTGGATTTTGTATTTTTGATACTTGGTTTGTATATCACTAAATTTTGGACTTTATAATAATTTGGAGTTTTTGAAGCACAACGAAACCGAGATGGTTGCATCCTTTATTTACCTTGACGGGTAAATGAGGGTGTTACAGTGCACTTTATACTTATTTAAGTACTTTTTTGTCTCACTTTCCATTTGCTAACCCTACTACCAAAAAACCATTAACCTCAATTCTCTCTACTGTTATCGCTTGCATCTTCTAAAAATAAACAAATTTCTCAAGTATAGATGATAGTTTGAGTATAAAACATGTATTAATTTGTTAATTACATTAATATTAATCAAATTAATGTATTGCAACCCATGGAGAAAGCCAAAAAATATCGATGTACATACATGAATTGCGCATAGAACATGGACATAAGAAAAGCAAAAAGTAATGTACTAAAAAAAAAAGATTACACTAAACCCACGTAAATCAAAGCCCCTCCCAAGTCCCACACCCTTTACCCACGTCGGAAACCCACCAACTGCACCACCACCACATTCTCATGTCGGTAACCAGGCTGGCCGACGACCAGCCTATCACCGGTCGGTCGATGAAAAACCTAACCACCGACGACCCATGACCCATGTAACGTCGCCGATCTACCCAACCACCAACCCAAGTCCCACGTAAACGACCGACGCCTCACATATCTGGTTTGACGGTGGTGATTGACCTTGGTAGTTGGCCGTGTTGATGAGGGTAGTTGGTGAGAGAAGAGATGGGAATTAAGAGGAGAATAATTCAAAGAAAAATAATAAGATGAGAAATCAATATTATATATTAAATCTGAAAGCAAAGGACTTCTATGTAATTAAATAAAGTAATACAAATTAATTATACTATATAGATTTTAATCGATATCTTTGTGTGATAGGCCTGAACAAGGGATTTCAATGTAATAATTATATAATTTTGCTGCAAGTATAAATTTAGAAAATAATATAATAGGGTGATTTTCTTTAAAATAAACATGCCTCACTTATGATATTAATGTGGGAAACTGTTTACATCCCCTTAAAATTTAGGATTATAACAAAATTATATAATATGAAATTGCAAGTCATACACTACAACGAAATCTCGGGAAACTGACGGTTTTTCTGACGGAAAAAAAATTCCGTCAGTGATTTTTTATGACTGGCGGAATACTGACGGAATATTAAAACTGACGGATAATCCGTCAGTAACCGTCAGTGAAAAATGGCGCGTTGACTAAGTCAAAGGCGGCAAAATTTACTTACGGGTACTGACGGAAATTCCGTCAGAAACTACTGATACTGACGGAAAATCCGTCAGTAATTATCCATTAAACTGACGGAATTTCCGTCAGTATCCACTAATAATGCAGTCAAACACATCCCAGTCAAACATAGGTTCTGACGGAAATTCCATCAGAATAGGTATCAATTACTGACGGATTCCTGAATGTTCTTTTTATGTTGAAATCGCACAATCAGCCCGTCATTCTTCTTTCTTCATTTTACCCAAAACCTAACCCCCAAATCAATTAAATACACATTCCGACCACCGGCTCCCTCACTACCACCGACTAACTTCCTCCGGCGACTACTTTTGTGACACCCTCAAATTTGCGGAAAGAAAAAAAAATTATTTAAATACATAAAAGATATGAGAATACATAACGAAGGTGTCATAAATAAAAAGGGTCATTACAAAACGGAAATAATATTATACAAAAGAAATATACAAAACGGGAGACATATCTCCCGTATAAATACGGAAATAAAAGAGTGTATAATAATATACAATCTAAGAACCGAATATAGGTCCAAGGTAAATACTTCGCTCGCTAGCTCGTCAATGTACCCAATGTATGCATCACAAACCTGCCAACCGCATTAAATATAAACACGGAAGCCACAGTCAGTGGGGAGTAACTCCGAGTTCTCCCAGCCACGAAATGTCGAGTTTAATAAAACATGAATAACATAAAAGCAATGTATATGGAAAATACAAAACTTAACATATATGATATGCTTTTCATGTTATGAAACAATTAACTAACATATAACCTAGCATATGAAAGCTATCATGTGAAATCCGATAATAAACTATAACACGAGGTAGGGAAGCTGGTATGCTAGCTCAGAGGTTACCGTTAACATGGCCATGATACACTCAAACCCTAATCAACACGTAATCATGTGAATCAGTTAACAATCGGTAATCCAAACTCTATCAACCTTAGCCGGCTTGCATCTCACCTTCTAAGATTCATAGAATCATACAAACATGAAAGACCAATACTTCTACAAACAGGCATAAGTTCTTAGGGCAGTCAATAGTCGACTTCTGTAACTCGAGGCTATACCACAAGGTAGGAAAACATCCTAGTCCTAGACTGATCAGACCTAGCGACAACAGCTATTCCATTCCCCGTCTCATGACATAACCGTACACGAGAAACTCTACTAGGCGACCCCCTAAGCAGAGATGGCTAGTACTTAAGCTGGCTCCATTCCCAAAGTGGAACTATTAGGCAGCCATGCCCCGACTTGGATATAAACCCCCCAAGCCGGGACACAAAAGCTATCAAGGTGAACATATGCTCGTTAAAGACAGTACGGCCTATCATGTCATGGTCCAAGCTACTCATTTAGAATTAGAATGGTCAAGACGCCATATACTCGTAATTCTCTATGGGTACTTAGTCAACACGACATATATCATACAATCAAACAGTCACGGGAAAAACATCCTATCATGTGACTAATTGCGTATAAATCATATTCAAATATCATATCGCCTCATATCTACTAAGGCTAATTCAATAATTAAATAAAACCTTCCTTGAAGACAAATCCCCGACCCGAGTCCCGCGACGGGTCATCAGTCAAAACGGGGCTGACTAGATCTTAGTTTGACCAAACCCGTTTGGTCAAACCGGCTAGAAACAGAGTCTTTACCACATAGACTTGATCATAAAAATCATCATATTCATTACATGTTATTTTATTAAAACTTCTAACATGTGAATTATTTAATCTTACTAAAACCCGCTTTACTTAAAGGATATCAATTTAAACTATAATCTCGTATTATAATTTCTAACATGTGAGAAATAATAATTTTATGAAAAACCTTTTTAATTAAATATTTTACTTATTAACATTTCCCACTTGCTAAATATTACAAAACACGATAAAATAGTAATAACTCAAAAACCGTCACAAGTCTAAGGAAGGGGACCCACGGGCTGATTTGGGCCGACTTGACACGGGCCTGGACTGGGCCCACGGCCTGGTTTGGGCCTGTGTTGGGCTGTTTTGTCGATTTTACTAAAATCGTTTCCTAATATTTCCCGCATGCTTAACATAATTAAAACCCGTCAAAACAACCATAAAACAATCAAGTATCGACACAACCCAAAGACCAAAACCCGGACCCACCATGGACCAACCCAGACCGGTCTGGACCGGGCCTGAACCGGCCTGAACCGGCTGGTTTGGGTCCGGTTTACACGGCCATCTCCACGGTTCAAACCACAAACAACACCAAATTAATTCCAACATGTTTTAATTATCAAACAACCATTTTAACAACCATCCATACAAAAATCATTATTATGAATAATCATCCAAATTCATCAAGAACACTAAACATATTAAAAATTTCCTACAACATAAAAATCATACTACTTATCATTTTACTCCTAAAAATCCATAAATCATAATAACATGAACCAAAACAAAAGATGAACCAAAACAAAAGAAACAAAAGCTATGTAACATTAATTCGTCGAGTAACTCGGAATCGTTACCTTAGCTAGCAAGATCAATTAGCACCAAAATAAGAAGTATAAAATAAGAAACCCGTCTACTAATCTTCACCCAAAATATACGAGTCTCCAAACTCGTCTTCAAAATATTCCCCTATAAGAAATGACAAGAAAAACATTATTAGAACTTAAACTTAATTTTCCATAATTAAATGTTAAAAACGATTTTGTCGGATTTGAAATTAAACCGTACTTGAAGATGGAGAGCGAAGAGGAGATTCTAGAAATATAAGTTAGGACGGATGTAATTAAGAAATGAAGGTTTTATGATGATTTTGCTCAAGAACGACGAAGAACAAATGAAGAACGACGAAGAACGAATGAAGAACGATGAAGAACGATTAATTAGATCTTATTTGAATTGATTGTAAAATGAAAAGTTGTTGGTGAGTAATGTTGATGAGGGAGCCGTGTAAATATAGAGGGAGTATGGAGTCGGGTTTTGAAATTGTTGTTACGGAATTGACTCGTGTTTTATTATTATAATAAGATAATTAATTAGATATTAAGTTAATTAAATTAAATATCTAGATATTATGTTATATTAATGAAAAGAAATGAAAATATCAAGGCCTAAGAGAGGAAAAGGAGCCGTGACACATGAGAGGAATCGGATCTGTTTTGTAAACTGTTTGCGAAATTTTCGTTGACGGATCGATAAAGTTATAAATATCTTAGATATTATTATTAGTTTAATCATATTAATTCAAAATATCTAATGTGAGTGGAAAAAGGTGACCTGGGCGTGTGACTCATGCCAAAGTCGGGTTTCGGGTTTGTTTCGGGATTTACGATGAGTCGGGAATAGTTAAATGATTCCCGGGTTTAAACCGTAAAACCGTATTATAAATTCCGAATAAATTCAAAATAATTTTATTAAATTATCATAAATTCTAATAAATCTAAATAAAAATAAATCAAAATAATTCTTTTTTTTAAATAAAATTTTTCGTTTCGGTCTTTCAAAATTACAAAGGCTCGTCTGGACAGTCACGAAAGTCAAAGTCGACTTAAAGTCAAGAAAGTCAAAGATGACTAAAAAGTCAAGAAAAGTTTATGACGACTTAAAAGTCAAGAAAAGTCAATGACGACTTTAAAAAGTCAAGAAAAAGTCAAAGCCGACTTAAAAGTCAAGAAAAGTCAAAGATGACTAAAAACGGGATTTTCATGAAATCTCTCAGAAATTCCAAATACGAACTCGGAATTTCAAAATACGACTCGAAACAATAAATTCTATTTTAAAAACTTAAGTCTGCTGAAAAGTGTTAGTAAATATTTTTACTTAGAAAAATTGGGTACTTTTCGGGTTGTTACAACTTTCCGACCACCACATCCTTGGTAAGTTTAATTAACTATTTCATTCTCTTTCTTTTTCTCCTTTTGTTAATTTTTATGTTCTTTATTAGTTGTTGTAGATCCGACGACCACCACTAGCTACCTCCGACCGTCGACCGCCGCTACTTGTCGCCGTCACTGCTTGTCGCCGCTTTCTTTGTTTATTTTCATCCTTAGGTATTATATTTGTCTTTAATTTAATTTCGCCCTCCGTCTTAATCATTTGTTTGTCTTTAATTGACGTAGGATAGTAGCCATTACTTTTTTTGTTAATGAAATTTTTGTTGTTAATTTAATTTCGCCCTCCGTCTTAATCACTTGTTTGTCTTTAATTGACGTAGGATAGTAGTTATTATTGTTTTTGATAATGAAATTTTTGTTGTTAATTTAATTTCGCCTTCCGTCTTAATTATTTGTTTGTCTTTAATTGACGTAGGATAGTAGCCATTATTGTTTTTGATAATGAAATTTTGGTTGTTGTTAATATAATTTCGCCCTGCGTCTTAATCATTTGATAATAAATTATTTCGTCCAAATTATTACATGTGTTGATATTGACTTAGTACCCGTTCAAGAATTACTCGTTAGGAGTAATTTTTGAATACTCCCCGTATTGGGACTGTCTTTCTACGTTTCAAGTCACTTAGGTAGTAAACACATAACTTGTAATTTATTAATGAGGAAAGAGTTCGGTTACAATTCCTTTAATGTTTTCTGAATGCATATGTTGAGTAAATATTTATTCAACATTGTGTATTTAGAAAACAAAGGGGAATTGCTGCCGAATTTTTTCCTCATTAATAAATTACAAGTGGTGTTTGCTAGTGACTTGAAACGTAGATTGATGGGTTTAGGTTGGAGTGATAAGGACCCAATTGAAGAAATTAATTTTACTTGTTGATGAGAATAATGTTTAATTTACTATGTGTGATTATTGATTATCATTGTTGTTAATTTCTGATAATTTATTTATATAACATATATATATTTAAATGTAGATACATAATAACATGAAAAGATTAGAACGACGGTGGATGTATGAAAGATTAGACGAAAAAAAGAAACCCAAGCTGATATTTGCAAATGGGGTGAAAGAGTTTATTGAATTCGCGGAACAATATAGTGAGTTTAAGGATTTAGGCGGTGAAATGAGGTGTCCATGTAAGAAATGTGATAACTTAGCTTTTAAATCGAAAAGGGAGGTTCAAAATCATCTATGGTCGAATGGTTTTACTGATAATTATTATGTATGGAAGTATCACGGTGAGAAACTGGCTACCGAAGAGAGTTCAAGTAGTATCGTAGTTAGTGAGAATCCTTACCGGGAGTTTGCTCATGAAGAAGTTTGCTCACGGTTTTTATATATTGAACTACCTAACAATTTCCATTGTATATAGCTTTTACTTATGGCAGGTGGATCGTTTATCAGACGAATCATAGGTGGCAGTACTAGTCGTTCTCGTCGTGCCGACGATGAGCGGAACGAGGAGGATGCTGCCTTTCAGGAGCAGGAGCAGGAGCAGGAGCAGGAGCAGGAGCAGGTGGCGATCCCGACGCCACAGCAGGAGAGTAACCAGATTATTCTGTCTCGCAATCCTGCTATAGGCCAATGGTAAGTGTCTAATTAATTTATATATAGAATACTTTTATTATCGCAAACTTTATTTTATTATCACTTTTACGATAATTTCTATTATCTTTTATTATCGCGTTCGTTCTAATATGTATATTTTTCAGGTGGGACGACAAGCCGATCAAGCAATACGTTACTTGGTCTTTTATTCGTACCATAAGCCGAGAATACTTCACCAAATGGAGTGAAGCGAGACACTACCAGCGTAACCGGATGTGGGAGTACTTTCAGGTATATTTTATTACGGTTGTATCTATTACTAAAAAGTAATTGTTTTCATTCAAAAAGTGTAGTTATACAATTTCAGCAATTACTAACAAGTTGTTTATGATGAAATAGAATCATGTGAACTCGGTCGATCCGAACTACGACCCGAAGCCCGACTGGCAGAAACATGTCACGAGGCGGATTACCTCACTTGTCAATGGCTGCAAGTATAATAAAAATAGGCCGGATTGGGTGCCTGAAAGTTGGTGGGAAAACATTAGAAATAGGCCTGAAAGCGATCCCGAATTCGCCAAGAGGTCTAACATAAACAAGGCTAATAGACGGTCAGGTGGAGAGAAAGCGGTGGGCACCCATACTCTTGGCCGGAAGAGTTGTTCCGATGCGTTTAAAGAATTGGTAAGTCCTTTATTTTTACTTCACATACAATTTAGGATATTAATTATGAAGGATTAATATTGCCGATATATCACTTAATGTTTTTATAATACTTTCAGGTTGATCCTACGCCGTACAAGTTGTTTGAGAAAACAAAAAAGAACAAGAAGGGCGAGTGGGTTAACCCAAGAGCTGCTAAGACAAACGTAAGTTTGTCTAATAATTACTAAGGAGTTGTTTTATATCTAATTTTAATACTATTTATTAGTTTCGTTTTGTTTTGATTACTTAATATTTTTAATTATATAATTTCTTTTTTGTGGGTTCAGGAAGCTTACACCAAGGAGATGAGTCAGCAATCGCCAACTGGCGAGACCCCAGACGAATTCCGTGCATACTATAAAGCGGTTGACGGATTCGATAAGAAGTTAAGGCTCTTCGGGGTAGGAGACAAGGGGAAACAAGTGTGGTATGATCCACCATGCAACAAAAGTGCACGCGCTTCTTTCTCCTACAATCCTACAGATTACACCCAATTCGCAACTCAGAATACTCAAATGAAGGAACAATTGAATGCACTTGCGAATGAACGAGAACATGAGAGAGCCGCCCGACTTGCCCTTGAAGCACAAGTACGGGCCA
Source organism: Heliosperma pusillum (assembly GCA_022085475.1). Classification (NCBI taxonomy): domain Eukaryota; kingdom Viridiplantae; phylum Streptophyta; class Magnoliopsida; order Caryophyllales; family Caryophyllaceae; genus Heliosperma; species Heliosperma pusillum. The sequence goes on along the minus strand of JAIUZE010008090.1, from coordinate 4,602 downwards.
ATCAACAACAAATGGATCACCAAGCCGCGCAAATGGCTGCCATGCAAGCGGCTATGATGAGATTTCTTCCCCCGGACTTGTGCAACAACTTCCCTCCTCCACGTCCAAGAGATGACAACGCGGACGACGGGCACGGTTTTGGAGTACCTCCCGTTACCCCCTTAGGTTAGTAATGTTTAATTTACCTAAGTTAGGAACAGTTGAATTTGTAAGCTTGTAAATCCCCAAGTTGTATGAATTTGTTTTTTGATTTTATGTAATGAATTCTTTTTCCAATTTCCATCGGTCTTCACCTTTATTTTTATCGCCTTTTGTTGATTTCCGATCGTGCGGTCGATGTGAGTATGAATTACCGCTTTGCGGTGAACGTGTGTATTTTCTGTATTGCAGGTTTTGTTGATATTTTCAACGTTTAAAACAATGCAAAAAAACGCATTGTGGCTGGACAACAGGCTGCTGTATCCAGGCACTACTCTTTTAAGTACTGACGGAAATTCCGTCAGGAAAGTCAAAATTGACTTGAGGAAACTGACGGAAAATCCGTCAGGAAAGTCAAGATTGACTTGACTTACTGACGGAATTTCCGTCAGAAAAGTCAAGATAATCTTGACTTTCCTGACGGAATTTCCGTCAGTAAGTCAAGTCAATCTTGACTATTCTGACGGATTTTCCGTCAGTTTCCGTCAGTAAAGTCAATATTATGTTGACTTTCCAATTGAATTGCCTGACGAACCGTCCGTCAGTAAGTCGTCAGTAGTTTCAAATACTGACGGAAAATCCGTCAGAAGTTGTTTTTTCGTTACGAATTGAAGTGACGCGTGGTACTGACGGAAATTCCGTCAGTAGTTTAAATTACTGACGGATTTTCATTGTTACTGACGGATTTTGTCCGTCAGTTTCCCGCGTTCGTTTTGTAGTGATAGATATGAAAACGATACAAATGTAGAGAAAATGAATTAAACCTTTGGTCCTTAGCAAAATCGGCCTAAGAACAGATATCAAAATAGATATCCTCCTAATTGTCTCACCCAAGATAGATCGAGATATGCCCTTCTCCTTTGCTAGAAAGATCGATTCAAAGTTACTGTTAACTTTTTAGGTTTTGTGTTTAGTGTGTGATGGAGGCACAAGTTGAGAGAGTCAAAATTAGGTTAGAATTTTTCCTCCTCTCTTTGTATTTCACGGCACCCTTAGGTCAATTATGAGGAGATTTAGTCTCCTCAAATAACTACCCATTGACCCGAAAAACCTGAGTGTATCTGGACACTTTTTCCGAACATTTTAGCTTCTAATATAATGTAATACATTATAATTGTCATTAGTCAAAGACCGACATTATAATACATCATTAATTATAAATATCCGTATATTTATAATTTTCCAATTAATTATAACGGTTTATGTTTAATTAGCTTACATTATATACAACAATTAAATATAACATTTTATATTCAATTTACGAATTACAGTTAATTCGTCTCAGCTAAATTTATTTAATCATTATGAAATAATTATATCATCATCACATTGACTAACCTTTTAGTCAAAAAACACTGAACTAACTTTTAGTCTAGTTTTGAACCCCACCATCACTCGACAGTCACAAAAATAATGTGCCAGAGTGATCAGCTCATGTAGGCAATTACGGACCCAAAACAAAAACATAATGTAATTCAGTTCACTTTGTGGTGTTCAATGTTGTCAGTACAACCCACATGAAAAACAAAATATCAAACAAAACGATGATTTCATAGATAGTTTTTATGAAAAAGATACAGGTGTCTAATCCATATAAAACAACTAATACAACTCAGGAACACGCTTAATTCCCATGGAAATAACGTGCCCTTCATGCTTATCATATCTTAACCGTTTAGTGAGAGGATCTGCAACGTTATCATCCGTAGCAATCTTGTCTATCACTATCTCCTTTTGCTCCCAACGTAATCTCGGATTCATGTGCGTCTTCCGTTGTATATGCCTAGAATGTTGCGGACTTAGGCCCTCCTTAGCCTGGAAGATGGCCCACCCACTATTAATCCAACAACTAGATGGAGATGTGGGTACATCCGAAACTAGGGAAACTACGGTAGTCACGCTAAGAACTTGACGAATACCCCATATTAGCTTCCTTCGCAGCCTCTGAAGCAGCAGTAGTACTCGGACTCAGTCGTAAGAATCTGACTAATTAACAATTTTGTTTGGAGCGTTTCCACTGACCGCAAACGCCATTAAGAGAAACACGAATCCAGGACTGCGATTTCGAGTCATCTCGATACGTTTGTGAAGCTAGCATCTGCGCACCGGTTGCGAAATAGCTCAGTGCACCTCCATAAGGTCATACACAATCTTAGTCCTCGTAGGTTACTTAAGGATATTCTTAACAGCCATCCAGTGTGTTTCACCTGGATTGCCTTGGTACCGACTCGTCATACTCAATGCATATGCCACGTCTGGACGTGTGCATATCATGGCATACATGATAGATCCTATAGCTGATGCATAAGGAATCCGACTCATGCGCTCGACCTCTTCCGATGTCTTTGGTGCCTGAGCTTTACTCAAATGCATCCCAGAGACCATTGGAAGGTTCCCCTTCTTGGAGTTGGTCATGCTGAACCTCTCAAGAATCGTATCTATATAAGACTCCTGACTGAGGGATAACATCCGTCGTGATCTATCTCTGTAGATACGGATCCCCAAAATTCTTTGTGCTTCACCCAGATCTTTCATCTGGAAATGGTTTTTTAACCAAACTTTTACCGAAGTTAAGAGAGGTATGTCATTCCCAATCAAGAGAGTTCAAGTAGTATCGTAGTTAGTGAGAATCCTTACCGGGAGTTTGCTCACGAAGAAGTTTGCTCACGGTTTTTATATATTGAACTACCTAACAATTTCCATTGTATATAGCTTTTACTTATGGCAGGTGGATCGTTTATCAGACGAATCATAGGTGGCAGTACTAGTCGTTCTCGTCGTGCCGACGATGAGCGGAACGAGGAGGATGCTGCCTTTCACGAGCAGGAGCAGGAGCAGGATCAGGAGCAGGTGGCGATCCCGACGCCACAGCAGGAGAGTAACCGGATTATTCTGTCTCGCAATCCTGCTATAGGCCAATGGTAAGTGTCTAATTAATTTATATATAGAATACTTTTATTATCGCAAACTTTATTTTATTATCACTTTTACGATAATTTCTATTATCTTTTATTATCGCGTTCGTTCTAATATGTATACTTTTCAGGTGGGACGACAAGCCGATCAAGCAATACGTTACTTGGTCTTTTATTCGTACCATAAGCCGAGAATAATTCACCAAATGGAGTGAAGCGAGACACTACCAGCGTAACCGGATGTGGGAGTACTTTCAGGTATATTTTATTACGGTTGTATCTATTACTAAAAAGTAATTGTTTTCATTCAAAAAGTGTAGTTATACAATTTCAGCAATTACTAACAAGTTGTTTATGATGAAATAGAATCATGTGAACTCGGTCGATCCGAACTACGACCCGAAGCCCGACTGGCAGAAACATGTCACGAGGCGGATTACCTCACTTGTCAATGGCTGCAAGTATAACAAAAATAGGCCGGATTGGGTGCCTGAAAGTTGGTGGGAAAACATTAGAAATAGGCCCGAAAACGATCCCGAATTCGCCAAGAGGTCTAACATAAACAAGGCTAATAGACGGTCAGGTGGCGAGAAAGCGGTGGGCACCCATACTCTAGGCCGGAAGAGTTGTTCCGATGCGTTTAAAGAATTGGTAAGTCCTTTATTTTTACTTCACATACAATTTGCATATTAATTATGAAGGATTAATATTGCCGATATATCACTTAATGTTTTTATAATACTTTCAGGTTGATCCTACGCCGTACAAGTTGTTTGAGAAAACAAAACAGAACAAGAAGGGCGAGTGGGTTAACCCTAGAGCTGCTAAGACAAACGTAAGTTTGTCTAATAATTACTAAGGAGTTTTTTTATATCTAATTTTAATAATATTTATTCGTTTCGTTTTGTTTTGATTACTTAATGTTTTTAATTATATAATTTCTTTTTTGTGGGTTCAGGAAGCGTACACCGAGGAGATGAGTCAGCAAACGCCAACTGGCGAGACCCCAGACGAATTCCGTGCATATTATAAAGCGGTTGACGGATTCGATAAGAAGTTAAGGCTCTTCGGGGTAGGAGACAAGGGGAAACAAGTGTGGTATGATCCACCATGCAACAAAAGTGCACGCGCTTCTTTCTCCTACAATCCTACAGATTACACCCAATTCGCAACTCAGAATACTCAAATGAAGGAACAATTGAATGCACTTGCGAATGAACGAGAACATGAGAGAGTCGCCCGACTTGCCCTTGAAGCACAAGTACGGGCCAATCAACAACAAATGGATCACCAAGCCGCGCAAATGGCTGCCATGCAAGCGGCTATGATGAAATTTCTTCCCCCGGACTTGTGCAACAACTTCCCTCCTCCACGTCCAAGAGATGACAACGCGGACGACGGGCACGGTTTTGGAGCACCTCCCGTTACCCCCTTAGGTTAGTAATGTTTAATTTACCTAAGTTAGGAACAGGTGAATTTGTAAGCTTGT
>JAIUZE010008089.1:0-21330 GCA_022085475.1 Heliosperma pusillum | reverse complement strand
ACAGTAACTTTGCTACTGCTTCTACCACCCAGACTGTAACAGTCCCTCTGACTGTTGAACAGGGAGAGTCCTCCAACTCTGATGAAGGACCAACATCCGACCAGGAAGTAACAGTCACTCAGACTGTTGCTGTTGAAAGAGAAGAAGTCCCCTTCGTGCCAAAGAAGTGGAAACATCAAAACTCACATCCTTTGTCAAATCTGACAAGTGACATCAGCTCTGGAATAAGAACAAGAGCCTCTCTCAACAACTTCTGTGCACACAATGCATTTCTCTCTCAAATTGAACCTGCCAATGTAACAGTCGCTCTGACTGTTGCTGACTGGGTAATTGCAATGCAAGAAGAACTCAATCAATTCAAGAGAAATGAGGTATGGCACTTGGTCCCTAGGCCACCCAATCGTACCGTCATTGGTACTAGGTGGGTCTTTCGCAACAAGTTTGATGATTCTGGAGAAATCGTAAGGAACAAGGCTAGACTAGTGGTGCAAGGTTACAATCAACAAGAGGGTATTGATTATGATGAAACCTATGCACCGGTAGCTAGACTTGAGGCCATACGATTACTTATTGCTTTTGCGGCTCACAAAGGCATTAAACTCTTCCAAATGGATGTTAAAACCGCTTTTCTAAATGGCTATTTAGAAGAGGATGTCTTTGTTGAGCAACCCCCGGGGTTTTTGGACAATGATTTTCCTAATCACGTTTTCAAGTTGGACAAAGCTCTTTACGGTTTAAAACAAGCACCCCGTGCTTGGTATGATAGATTGTCAAAATTCCTACTTGAGAACGGGTTTAGAAGAGGATCCGTGGACAAAACCATGTTCTTAAAGTCACAGTCTAATGGACTGTTGATTGTGCAAGTGTATGTCGATGACACCATTTTTGGTGCTACTAATGAGCTTCTTTGTGTGTACTTTTCCGAGTTATTGAAATCGGAATTCGAGATGAGCATGATGGGTGAACTAGGATTCTTTCTTGGACTTCAAATCAAACAAACCAAAGAAGGAATCCTAATTCATCAACAAAAGTATATTAAATAAATGCTTAAGAAATTCGGGATGACGGATGCTAAATCATACTCTACACCTATGGTATCTACTTCCAAGTTGGACAAGGATGAAAATGGCAAAAATGTAAGTGACAAGGTGTATAGAGGTATGATTGGATCTCTTCTTTACTTAACCGCTAGTCGTCCCGACATTCTCTTTAGTGTTTGTTTATGTGCTCGGTTCCAATCAAATCCGAAAGAATCCCATTTCAAAGCCGTCAAACGAATTCTTCGATATTTGATTGGAACCCAACATCTCCACTTGTGGTATCCGTTGTATTGTCCCCTTGATCTTGTAGGATTTTCCGATGCCGACTTTGCGGGATGCACGGTAGACCGAAAGAGCACCTCCGGGATTGCCACGTGCCTTGGACCTTGTCTCGTTTCATGGGGTTCAAAGAAACAAAATACGGTAGCTCTTTCAACGGCCGAAAGCGAATATGTTAGTGCCGCTCATTGTTGCTCACAACTTCTTTGGGTGCGTCAACAACTTCAAGATTTTGGTATGATTTATGACTCTATTCCTATTATGTGTGATAATACTAGTGCCATAAACATTTCCAAAAATCCCATTCAACACTCTAGGACTAAGCATATTGAGATTCGTCATCACTTTCTTCGTGATCACGTAGAGAAAGGACATATTAAGCTTATTTTTTGCAAAACCGAAGATCAAATAGCGGATATTTTTACGAAACCACTAGCAAGAGAACAATTTGAGAAACTTCGGTTACAAATTAGTTTAATTAATTGTATGTGATTAATGTGTGTGTGTGTCTAATCCCTTACATGATTGACGAGAATTGGCTTGTAAGTATACTCTTCCTTATTCTAATTCACATGTGTTTCAATTTATCATGATTTTCCTGCACATTTTTGTCCTTAATTGCATACTCAACATTTGACTATCTCATGTTCAAAGTTACTGCCATTTACCCACTCAAATAAACAAACCCTTCATTATTACCCTCATTAAACCCATCTACCCATAAACCCTATCTACCCACTAAAAAACTACCCGTCCTACCCCAACCGACACAACCCCTCACCCTTCCCTCATTATTACCCTCTTTGAAACCTAACCCCACTATGGTAAAAACCTCTTTTAATACCACACTTCACATCAAATCAACCAAACTCATCATGTCTACATCCTCAACTCCTTCATCCGCCTCAACCGTTCCCGACACAACCAAACCCTCATCTCCTCCACCACAGCCGGCTACCGGCGAACCCTTAACCGTCGAACCCATTTGTGTCTTGCCACCGCTTGAACCTTCCCAAAACCCAACCTCTTCTTCCACCGAGCCTCCGGTGACCTCCTCCTCTCTTGTTGATGATGCTCCTGAAAATGTTGAAGAAGGTCCTGATAACACTTCACCCGAATCAAAAAACAAAATGAAAGGAAAGGGTAAGGGATCGGCTGTTTCTCGAAAGCCGGTCACTCGGAAGCGTGGCCGATCTGGGCCCATGCCGGCAATAATAGAGGAAATTAATCTTGAGGATGATGTTGAAGATACCGATGTCGCGGTAAACAATGAAAAACCCAATGTTGAGGAAGATGAACCGGTTCCTAAACGGGCCAAAGGGAAGGAAGAAAGGCCGAAATGGGTCTATATTTCTTCAAATGATCCGATTCCTGTTACCAACAAATATCAAAATCGGGTCATCAAGCACCAACTTCTCAAACTAGATCTACAACCATCCACTTTGGCCAACTGTGAACTTCTACTAAAAAAGGTTGTCATTCATAACCCGCAGATCTATACGAGTGAATGGTACTCTTCCTCTCCTGCTTTTACCACTTTCGGCGACGCCATTGATGCTCAAGGATGGGGCACGTTGCTTGAGACTCCACATCCGGTATATGTTAGTGAAATCCTCCAGTTCTATGTAACAGTTCGAGTGTCTGACTCTTTGACACTATCTGCCCGAGTCAATGGTAAGTCATTTTCCATCACTCCTGCTTTCCTTGCTGATGTTCTTGGAGTGACCGATGATGGTTACGATAAAATTCCCTCTGACAAAGTCTGGCCAGTTCTTCAATATGCTGCCCCCTTAGATGTGGCTAAGACTTTAATGCCCAAAACCAAAGTTTGCACCACTCTTGAATCAAAAAAATTGCTCACCCAACACCGTCTTCTGTTCAATCTCATCTGTCGAACCATCTACCCCTCAAATGACCGTGGAAAACTCTCAATAGCCAAACAGTACCTTGTCTTTCATCTAGCCACCCACAAACAAATCAGCCTACCCTGACTTATGTGTCACCGAATATCCGTCCTAGCCTCCAAAATTCAAAAAAGGAACTTCCCTCTCAAAGACCTTCTTCGTCTTCCCTATGGCCTCTGGATCTCCCTAGCTCTAAAAGCTAAGGGTGTACTGACTGATAAAACCGTGGGGTCTCTCGGCCTTTATGATGTTATGACCACGGGGAACTTGGGTAAAATGATGCTAAAAGAATAAAAAGGAAAACTGGAGGATGTGAAATTCGCCAAGGATAAGGTTGTGGAGGTAGGCTCATCTAGCAAAGGTGGGGCTAATGAAGAAATGTGTGGGGTAATTTTGGCTGAGATTCGGGGTTTAAAGACTTGGGTCGAGGAAAAGTTTAATGTGCTTCAACAATTAGTAGATTCTACCAAAGGTGAAGTGGACATTCTGTCAAATATTATCAAGGATAAGTATGGAGTTGCAAGTGACGAGGATGGCTCAGAGGATGGCTCGGATGAAGAATAATCTTGTTTTAACCCTTCCCTACTTATTATAACCTTATCTTATTTTATTTTGGTGGTGTAATTTAACACTTGATCCTTTTCTAACATATCATTCTGGTGGTGTAACTATGAACATGTTTTATCTTGTTGACTATGTCATTTTGACCTATCTAGTGCGGATTTTGTGCTATCTTGTGCATTTGTGTTCTGTGTCCGGGATGAGTATCGTTGCCCCTTTGATGATGTCAAGAGGGGGAAAAGGCTAAACACACATTACATAAGCATATCTTTGATTAAACTCTTGCTTGTCGACTTAGTAGAATTATCTTGCTTACTAACTCTCTTGGTTTTGTTTGTCATATGCTTACTACTGTCACTTCTCTTTGTGCTATCTTTGAAATCATTTGCCTTGGACTAAACTTTTGAGGGGGAACTTATCTTTAGATTTATGTGTTCTTAAGGCTTGTCATCATCAAAGGGAAAATTTGTTGAGCTAGTTTGATTGATGATGACAAGCCTAACTAATGTATACTTCTTAGTTAAGTTTTCAGGAAATCTTGAGTCTCCAAGCAAGACCAATCTCCAAGAAAGAGTAGATGAAGAGTTGAAATGCCCAAGAAGAATTGTGTTATAAAGAGTCGTCTATTGTAAAGGTAGAAGAGTATGGTACTTACAAATGCAACAGTCTTGGCGACCGTTACCTCACTTGTTCAGTGTAACAGTGAGGACGACTGTTGCACATGTCTGAAACTTGTCAAAGACTTTCTAAATCAAAATCTTCCTGCTGCTTTTGAAAAGTTACTTGAACCATTCTTGAAATGATTTTGAACGTGATTTGAAGGTGATAAGAAGGAATCATTTGAAAGTGTTTTTCCTCATTTGCACAAACAAACTTTTTCTCAAAAAGAAAAGCAACACTTGGCTTGTTCCCATATGAGTTTGTCATCTTATGACTTTCACTAAGGGTAAAACACTTCCTGCATCTTGAGCAGCCCTCTTTTCTGAGACACTTTGTATCTTGTGAAAGCTTTATGCAAGGATATTCACTTTGCCCACATGCTTGAGAGTGGACTTTCTCAAGGCTCTCCTTTAACCTTTTCAAATCACTTCTTTCTCTATAAATAGAGAGCTCACCTCTCTCATTTCTTCAAGACTTTCCAGAGAAATCAAACTTACTGCTTTGCAAATTTTCTTCAAAGTTTTTAAGCTTTTAATCTTTGCAAACTTTCTTCAAAGTCTTCAAAAGTCTCAGACATGACAACTGTTGCGTTAAGTATTGTATTCTTCTATCTAGAATAGTTAGATCTTAATGAATTCGCCTTCGTTCTTTCCACAAGAACAAAATCAGGGAATTTGATCTTGTAACTTTCTTAGATGAAGAGTCGAGTTTGAGACGGAGTAGTCTTGAACTCATTTCGCAACCGGAGCAGGTTGTTGGTCCTTTTTATTGTAAGGGTCTTAGGTAGTCGGAGTAGATTACTTAATTGAATCAATAAGAAGAAGATTGGACGTAGGCCTTTCAAGTGGCTGAACCAATTCAAAACTCCTGTGTTAATTTCTTGCTTGTTTATTTTCTGCTGCACTTTTCTTTACTCGTTTGTTTCGCATTTCTGTCCAGTACAACAGTCTCGAATACTGTTACTTTCGTGTTGTAGCCTTTACTTCATCTGCTAAAACGAACAAGTAACAGTCAGACTCACTGTGACAGTCACTTTACAGCAACTTTCTAATTTAGCAATACACTCTTGATAACCTTGTTCATTCAGTGTATCCATTTGTTCTTCTCAACAACAATCAACTTTCTTTAAACAATAAAGATTAAGTTGAAATTTTTAAAGTGGTACCTAATTCACCCCCTCCCCCTCTTAGGTACTTGGAATCCAAACCCTTCATAATTTCAACTTGGTTTAGTGTTGGAACTTGGTTTGTATTCAAAGATTTGTGACAAAATCTTGGTTATTATATCAAAGTTCTCACCTTTTTCTAAGTTGGTACAATTTCTTTACTTAATCTTGTCTTTAATTAAGTTTTCATTTCAATTCTTGTTATCTACTTATTGTTAATTAGAAAATGTTTATTGTTGTTGATTTTCTTTTGCAATCCTTAGTTAATATTGAATTTCCTTTGAATATGAGTGAGTAGTAATCTTGCTAGGGTTATGTGGGGGATTATGGGTTCTAGTATGAGTTAATGTGTTCTTATTGGGGTTAATAGTTGATTAATGTCTTGTTTCCATGCTATGCTTATAACATGTTTGATGAAATGCCTACTTGAGTTTGCATGATTCTCTCGCTTGTTTCGAATACCATAAGATCGAAAGTCGTGGTTTTTCGTAGAACCGCTAGTTTGGCAAACTGTATCTAGTGACGCGATAGCTTGTTAGAGTCGGTTTGAGGAGGAATTGTAAGAACGAAAGCCTCAATTCACTTTCCTAGGCTAGACGACATTTCAACTATTAAACCCGGCTTTTTCACTCGACTTTACTACCCATATGAACCCACTCACCCTAGTTTTCCCTCTTATTTGATAAAAATCCAATCTTTCTCGTTTTAGATTCAATTTGTTGTTTTTGTTTGCTTTTAATTAATGTTATTTAGTTTAGTCAACAAATCCAAACCCAATTTACATTGTGACTTTGCAAGAGACTTAGTAGACTATTAGATCATTTTTAGACACTAACCGTCCCTGAGATCGACACTCTTACCACACCACTATATCCTACATCAAAATGGCGCCGTTGCCGGGGACGGTGTATGTTTAATTTGATTTTTTTTAGTCTGCTTTAGTTTTTTGCCTCTTGTCTTGAGAAACCTAGTTTCTCGATGCATTCTCACCGTTTACATTTAGTTTTCTTGTATGCCCAGGCGAGCTCCCCCAAAGGATCAACCTCCAATCGATCCCGAGATCGAAATGACCTTTAGGAGACTTCGCAAAGTCTTCAAAACCGCAAATAGAAGCTCTTCTTCGAATCCAATTACTACAACGGAGGAGCGTCTACCCTCGATTGAAGAAAGGGAAATACGGGAGAGTAACGAGGTAGAAATTGAGCATCCAAGGGTAGAGAATTGGGAGGGTCCTGTGCCGATCGCGGAATTTGTGAATCCTTTTGGAATCCCACCAACCGTTCCACTTCCCATCCAACCACCCACTCTCCCAAGAATGCCTAAATTTTCATCTCACTCTATTCCCACAGAAGATACTCTTCCAAACACCACCCCCGTACCACAAAATCTAACCGGAAATTTCATTGCTAAAACCGCTTTTATCCAATTGGTGGAGAGGAACCAATTTGGAGGTATGCCAAGTGAAGACCCTCATCTACACATGGAGACTTTTTGTAATTATTGTGATGCCGTTTCTCAAACGGGAGTGACTCAAGACCAAATCCAATTGGTTTTGTTTCCTTTCTCTCTTATTGGAGCGGCAAAATGATGGTTGAAGAAGCTTGACAAGGTTGCTCTAGGTATTGACTCATGGAAGAAGCTAGCTCTAGCTTTTTATCAAAATTTCTATCCATCGGAAAAGACAAATATGTTGAGAGCTAAGATAACCGGCTTGGGATGAGGAGTCACTCTATGAAGCTTGGGACCGAATCAAGGAGATCATTCGATCTTGCCCTCACCATGGTTTGAGTGAGTGGTTCTTGGTGCAACAATTTTGGAATGGACTTTATGAAGATGCTAGAGGGATCTTGAATATGGGATCAAATGGAAGGTTCACGGAAGTAGATGATGCTCAAACTTGGGCACGAATAGAGGATATGGCGGCCCATAACTCACAATTTAGGAGGCCAAGGCAAACTTCTAGGGGAAAGCATGAGGTGAGCTCCGTCACTCAAATGGGAGCCGACTTTGGAGCTCAACTTAGCTCTCATATGGAAGCAATGAACCTCAAAATGGACCAACAAACGACTCTATTCCAACAAGCTCAAAGCTCATTAACTCAACAACCTATGCAACAAGTGAATGCTATGGTGATGGCACCAAACTTACCTCAAGGGGTTTGTGAATGTTGTGGAACATTTGGTCATGATTCTCAAGAATGTAGAGGATCCGTGAAACAAGTGAATGCCTTTCAATCTTATAGGCAAGGAACCCCCTACTCCAACTTTTACAATGAGAACACAAAGAAGCACCCAAATCTCTCATATAAAAGCCAAAATGTTCAAAACCCTCAACCACAACCATATGTTGCCCCACCTATGAGAAACAATCAACAAAAATTTCAAAGACAACAATACAATCAAAACCAACCTTCCTACAATCAACCACAATACAACCAAAATCAATACAACCCACCACCACAAAATCAACCTCCCATGCAACCACAAGTTGGAGATTTAAACTTGGACATTCACAAAGCAATCCTCCAATTACAAAAAGACAACCAAGCCAAAGATATTATCATCAATAACATCCTTGCCCACAATAAAATACTTGAAACTCAAGTGACCCAAATAGCCTCGGGGAGTTCCTCTAGGGGAAAAGGTCAATTACCTCCTCAAGGTAACCCACCTAGAAATGAAACCGCCAATGCCATACATTTGAGGTGTGCAAAGAGTTATGAGGGACCAAGAATGCCAATTGAAGATGATAATGGTGAGGGAGACAAAGTGGAAGATGATGGACCAATTGAAAATGAAGTTGTTGAATTGGATGACAAGGAGGAAGAGTGCTCTTCAAGTGAGCAAGTTGTTGTCGAAAAGAAGTATGAAGTGGTAACAAAGAACAAGAAGGTTGAGGATCCTATTGTGATAAGGCTACCTTTCCCTTCTAGACAAGCCAAAACAAAGCTAGATAAGCAATTAGGCAAATTCATGGACAATGTCAAGAATTTGGAGGTCTCCATTCCATTCACCGACCTCATCACTCAAATTACCGCCTATGCAAAATTCATGAAAGACATCCTTACAAGAAAGAAGTCATTGAGTGGAATTGAAACCCTGGCATTTACCGGTGAGTGTAGTGCGTTTCTAAAAAACACAACCCCTCCAAAGTTGAAAGATCCGGGTAGTTTCTCTATCCCATGCACCATAGGCAACATAACAATTGACAAGGCCTTGTGTGATTTGGGAGCTAGTGTGAGTGTGATGACATATTCCATTTGTGAGAAAATTGGCATGAGGGAACTTAAATGCACCAACATCACACTACAAATGGCGGATCGATCTACAAAGCAACCTTTGGGTATCTTGGAGGATGTTCCGGTTAGGATTGGAAAGTTCTTCATTCCGGTGGACTTCATAGTTCTTGATATGGCGGAGGATTCTCAAATCCCCATTATTCTTGGGAGGCCATTTTTGCACACCGCCGGAGCGGTGATTGACGTAAAACATGGGAGGCTAACCCTTGAGGTGGGAGATGAAAAAATTACATTCAACTTGCAAAATGCCATGAAAGCTCCAAATCTTGGATAATCTTGCTATTTCATTGATATCATCGATGCCTTTGTTGAAGAAGTGACACCTAGCTTCTTTATGAGGGATCCTTTGGAAGCTATCTTGACTTTGAAGCCAAGGGACAATGTGGAGGAGCTACATGGGTTTGAATTTGACTTACTTGAAGCAACCTTGGAAGGAGAAGAGCTTGATGAACAACAACGTTTAAGACTTGAGTCTATCATCCAAACCTCTTGTGCGGTAGATATTGCGGTAGAGGTACAAGCCCCTTCTCTTAAACCCCTTCCCTCTAACTTGGTATATGCTTATCTTGATGAGTCAAAGTGCAAACCCGTGATTGTAAATGCTCACCTTGATGATAATCAATTTAATGCATTGTTGTGTGTTTTGAGAAAACATGAGAAAGCTATTGGTTATAGCTTAGATGATTTTAAGGGAGTTAGTCCCGAGTTGTGTATGCATAGAATTCACATGCAAGATGATCATGAGCCTAGAAGGCAACCTCAAAGAAGACTAAACCCCACTTTGCAAGAGGTAGTTAAAGGTGAAGTCATGAAATTACTTGACGCCGGGATCATCTACCCAATCTCTTACTCCGATTGGGTTAGCCCCGTGCAAGTGGTGCCAAAGAAAGGTGGCACCACGGTAGTGAAGAATGATAAAGATGAACTAGTTCCTACTAGGGTAGTGACGGGATGGAGAATGTGTATAGATTATAGGAGGTTGAATGCCTCAACAAGAAAGGATCATTTCCCCCTTCCCTTCATTGATCAACTCCTAGAAAGACTTGCCTCAAACAAGTATTTTTGTTATCTAGATGGATACTCGGGATTGATCCAAATCCCAATCGACCCAATTGACAATCCAAGACCACATTTTTATGCCCTTATGGCACTTTTGCCTATAGGAGAATGCCCTTCGGCCTTTGCAATGCCCCGGCTACATTCCAAAAATGCATGATGAGTATTTTTTCCGATTACATTGAGTCTATCATGGAAGTTTTTTTGGATGATTTTAGTGTGTATGGGAAAGACTTTGATTTGTGCTTGCATAACTTGTCTTTGGTTTTGGAACAATGTGAAGAAGTGAGTCTTGTTTTGAATTGGGAGAAATGCCACTTCATGGTAAATGAAGGCGTAGTTCTTGGTCATCTTATCTCGGAAAAGGGTATCCAAGTTGATAGAGCAAAGGTGGAAGTGATTGAGCAATTACCCCCACCTTCAAACCTCAAAGGGGTGAGGAGCTTCCTTGGTCATGCCGGCTTTTATCGCCGGTTCATCAAGGACTTCTCCAAAATTGCTAAACCACTTACACAACTTCTCCTCAAGGATACCCCTTTCCATTTTACTAATGAGTGTGTTGAGGCATTTGCTAGGATAAAGGAAGCTCTTATCTCGGCCCCGGTCATGCAATCCCCGGATTGGGAATTGCCATTTGAAGTGATGTGCGACGCAAGCGATTATGCCGTTGGCGCGTTCTTGGCCAACGGAAGGACAAAGCTTTGCATGCCATCTACTATTCTAGCAAGACCCTTGATGAAGCACAAGTTAACTATGCAACAACGGAAAAAGAGCTTCTTGCTATTGTTTATGCTCTTGGCAAGTTCCGTTCATATTTGATTGGCTCCAAAGTCATTGTTTATACGGACCATGCCGCACTTAAATATTTGCTTGCCAAGAAAGAAGCTAAGCCCCGCCTCATTAGATGGATCCTTCTCTTACAAGAATTCGATTTGGAGATAAGAGATAAGAAGGGTGCGGAAAATGCGGTGGCGGACCACTTGTCCCGGCTATGTTATAGTGGAAGTAAAGATGACATGCCTATCAATGATTCATTCCCGGATGATATTCTCTTTGCCATTAATGAAACCATTCAAAATCAAGAACCTTGGTTTGAGGACTTCACCAAATACATTGTGGGTGATGTTCTTCCACCGGGAATCAACCACAATCAAAAGAAGAGGTTTTTGTTTGAAGCTAAGAGATACTTTTGGAATGACCCTTTGTTGTTCAAGGAGTGCGGTGATGGTATGTATAGAAAATGTGTTCCTCAATGGGAGTATGAAGATATCATGAAAGGATGCCACTCCTCTCCTTATGGAGGGCACCATGGGGCAAGCAATACCGTTGCCAAAATACTTCAATCCAGGTTCTTTTGGCCCTCTATGTTCCAAGATGTTAAGCACTTTGTCCAATGTTGCGATGCTTGTCAACGCACCGGCAACATCTCTTGGAGGAATGAGATGCCCCAAAGAGGGATTCTTGAGGTGGAGGTGTTCGATGTGTGGGGCATAGACTATCAAGGCCCCTTTATTTCTTCAAAAGGGAATAGATACATTCTAGTGGCCGTAGACTACGTGTCCAAATGGGTTGAGGCAGTGGCTTCCCCTACCAACGATGCCAAAGTTGTCATCAATTTCCTAAAGAAGATCATCTTCCCCCGGTTTGGAGTACCAAGAGCTTTAGTAAGTGATGGAGTCAAGCACTTTCATGAAAAACGACTTGACTCACTACTCCTTAAATACGGTGTTCATCATCGTACCGGTTTGGGGTATCATCCCCAAACTAGTGGGCAAGTCGAAATCTCCAACAAAGAGATCAAATCTATCCTTGAAAAAAAGTGGTCTCAAAGCACCGTAAATATTGGAGTTCAAAGCTCGACGACACACTATGGGCATATAGGACGGCATTCAAAACTCCCATTGGAATGTCGCCTTATAAGTTGGTGTATGGCAAGTCTTGCCATTTTCCCATAGAGCTCGAATACAAGGCATATTGGGCGATCAAAGAACTAAATCTTGATGCAAAACTGAGCGGTGACAAGAGATTGCTCCAATTACAAGAGCTTGAGGAGTTCCGCCTCAAATCTTATGAAAATGCCCAATCTTATAAGGAGAAGACCAAACTCATTCACGACAAGAAGATCCTCAAAAGGAATCTCCAATGTGGAGACAAGGTGCTTCTTTTCAACTCGAGGTACAAGCTATTTCCCGGGAAGCTCAAATCCCGGTAGTCGGGACCATTCTTGATCACCGAGGTAGGGAGATATGGGGACTTCGAGTTGGCAAGCAAAGATGGCCAAAGATTCAAAGTGAATGGGCAACAAATCAAGCTTTACAAGGAAGGTTCTCTCATTAGAGTAGTCGAGGCTTTGTACCTCAAGCCGACTACCCTTCATTAATTCTTGAACAAGAACGGGTTTTGTGAAGTCCCCCAAGAATCACAAATTTGTATATATTTCTAACTCATTTACTAATGCTTGGTATATATTGGTTTGCATGGAAATTGGTTAAATTGACGATAATGAGGTCGAATTTTTGTTTGGCCAATTGAATCATTAATTAAATCAATTTCCCATTACTTAGTTAATTTCGTAAATTTTGGTGCAATTTTTGTCAATGAGAGTGTGAGGGAGGGATTTAATGTGGTGTGTGATTGTTTTGTAAGATGAAATGAAAGAGATATGGAGGAATGATGATGAAGAAGCAAGAAATTGAACAAGAGTGAAGAATTTTGATTCAAAGGCTCGAAAATAGTCGAGTCACGGTCGTGAAATGAGCTTCACGCCTGTGACAAGTGAAGCAAGGGAAGTGAAATCACGAGAAAAGCACTTCACGACCGTGAAAGACATCTCACGGTCGTGAAACTTGTTTCACGGTCGTGAAAGTCATTTCACGGTCGTGAAGTATTGTTGAAACCTTAACCTTGCTCTGCCAGTTATTTCACAGTCGTGAAGCAAGTTTCACGGTCGTGAAACTCAAGTCACGCCCGTGACTTCCATTTCACGGTCGTGAAATACTCTAAACCGTGATTTCTTTTCTTTCTTTTCTTCCTTCTTATTCCTTCCCTTCTTCTTCTTTCTTCACCACATAAACACAATCCCAAAACCCTTATCTCACTAAAAAACACAAATCTCCCTCAAAACTTCATCAAATCACCTCAAATCTTCCCCAAATTGCTACAAAAACTCTTCTTCTTCAATTACTAACACAAAAAGAGCCATTCTTTCACCTTATAAACACCAAAAAACTCAAAAAAATCAATTTTCAAACCTAGGGTTTCAAAAATCCGATATTTGGGGATCTTTTTCTTGGGTTAGTTTTCAAGCTTTCTACTTCAATAGAAAGTAGTTTTGGGGTTAATTGAAGGTTTTGCAAGTGTTTGTAATCGTCTTTAAGGAATGTTTTTTTAGCAATTTCTCTTTTTGGAAAAGCTTGTGTTTAGAACAACAATGGTGGTACAAGGGAAAGGCAAAGCAGCGGCATCACGAACTCAAAAGAGGAGGAGGGGAAGCGGTTCCAACAACCCAAACCCGGATGAAGACTTGGAGATTGAGCAACTTCCGAATTTTCTGGAAGTCGTCTTCGAGACGGACGCTCATCGGCAAGCCTTTGAAGGGATACAAGGGTTGGAAATGGAGCCAACCATCTTTCTATGCCACGACGTCATACGTGGTTTAGGCTTGACGGAATATATGCGGACTTTTTTCGAAGCTACGGGTATGCCTAAGGGATATAATTTGGGCCCACTTTGGGAGACCTTGACCGAGAGGGTTTTGACCGATTTCCGGCGGAATTCGGCCCTCTTAATTCACCACCCTGTTCCCCGTTTTTGGCACAGGTTAGTGTCAGGCAACTTCCTCTGTCGGCAAGAGCCGAACAACCTGACCCAGCTTGACCTCGCCCTCTTAGAATCGCACATGAATGTGCAAGGGTCGAGGGAAAACTTCACCTTCCCCCTAATGCATGAAATTTTTAGGAGGTGGAAAAAGTTGGGAAGGACCACCGTGGCTAGTAAATAGACGGTGGTCATAGGGGGTTTGGTAACTTTTTTGGCTAAGCACTTTGACCCCGACTTCAATAGTGATGGGGCGTATGAGGCTTTACCCGGGGGGACACTTCTAGACGAGACTACCCTAATCCACTCTAATTGGATTAGGATTGACCGGGCTAAGGGATATCTTTGGGTAATCAAGGATGCCACCCCCTTTTACCTTCCTTGTCATAGACTCCCGACTTTCGCACCTAGGGGCGACAACGTAGATAGGCGACCTAGCTACCTGCTACCGGTGACGATGGCATGTGGTAGAGCCTCTTCTAGTGGCACTAGGGAGGAGGGAGAGTCTCCCCAGCAACCTCGACCCTGACCCAGACCTACACCGAGTCAAAGTGCACCTCATGTAACCCTACTTGTTCCCCCTTTTCCTTTACCACATTTGCAAGCACCGTATCCCCCACTCAGCTTTGTGAATATTCCCCTCTACCCCTTTGAGTACCAGGGGTATGTTCACCCCGACCCTACCATCTCCCCCCAAAGTGACTACCTCACCGGTCTCATGCAAAACATGCATCTGAACATGCATGAAGACCGGGTGAACAATTATTATGCCACCTACCCCAACTACTACTTGCTGGCTAACCAAGGGTACATTGACCCGAATGGTTTTTGCCAAGCTGGGCACAACGTGATGTGTTGTTCCCCAACCATGGAAACCAGGGAGGGGTAGGTGGCATGGAGACTGGGGGAGACCAAGGGAATCGGGAAGAGGGTGGTGGTAGTGGTGGGCGGGATGAGAATGAGGATGAGATGGAGACCTTTTGAGGAGGATTTGTGTTTTGTTTGATGATAGGAAGAGTTGGAGTGGTGTCTAGGTGGCTTGTTTAGCATCTACTCCCTTCCCCTCTAGTGCGTGTTTCCTTCTCTCCTCTTTTTGATTGACTTGAATTGCACCGTTAACTTGTAAATTGTTTTTTTTGTTGTGTTGGTTGGCCTCGGTAACATTGGAGGTGGGTGTCCATCCCATCGGACACCAATCTTTTGCTCCTTCATGGAAAATCCAAATTGACAAACAACATTCATTGCATTTAGATAATTCTCATGCATCACGTAGTTGCACTTTTAGGTGCCATTTTTGGACTTTCCCGTGGTAGGTACCCCGATGAGGGGCATTGCATTTATGCACATTACCGCCGCGACGAGACTTTGATATGGCACACCTAGTTTTCTTTTTTATCTGGACTTTCTTCTGGGAGGTACCCCCATGAGGGGCATTGCATTTATGCACATTACCACCGCAACGAGACTCTAGATTAGCATATAGTTTAACTTGCATTCACTTAGATCATGCACTTTGTATTATATCACTTTGCATTTAGTTTTAAGAATATTAATTAGTTCATGCATTTCATATAAAATTAGTTCATTTGCATGACTAACCCTCTTGTATATATTGTTTATATTGTGAATACTTCTCAAAAATCAAAAACCAAAAACAAGTTTTTATTTTTCAAAATATAAAAAAAACACAAAAACATGTTCTTTTCCTTTTAGAAAACCATTCAGAAATCCAAAAACATGTCTTTCGTTACTTTCAATAAGCCCATTTCATACATTAGGGACAATGTATGTTCCTATGTGGGGGATGGGGAATTATTTTGATAATTTGAAAAAATCCCAAAAACATGTTTTATTTTGCATTTAAAATCACTCAAAAATCCAAAAAAATTTGAAAAAGTTTGAAAAATCCTAAAAATTAGCTTGTTTATATCTTACTTTGTATATATTTGCATTGCTTTTTCTTTTAACCTCCATACATAGGTCTGCTACACATCTCTTAAGAGACTTATAGAAGGGATTAAGAAGACCGCCATGGTATGATCGTTCTTATTCCTTCCCCTTCTTTCTTTCTTTACTTCTTATCACATGAGGAGTTTGGAGGAATTGTTGATGATTGCGATGTGGATTTTGATGAATTGGCGGTTGTGTGACTTATGTGTTGTTAGGGGGTTTCATTAGATTAATTGTCACGTAGTTCACTAGAGCATTTGCATTAGTTTGTATATATGTTGCTTAATTCTAGATCATGGCATATAGTTGCATTTAGGAGAATTTGTTAAAAAAATGCCTAATTTGGAAATTGAACAAGCTTGGATAGGCCCTTGTAGATACTTTTTTGCTTAGCACTTTACCTATTAAAATAGATTTTGAAACACCTTTTAATGAGTATTTTTAGTATAATTTTCGCACCGTTCCCTAGAGCCTAGTCAAGGGCTTGCATTTACCATCTTGACCACTCCCATGGCGTGAAAATTCATTGGTGAACGCTTTCCTAGGCGACTCTCAAGGCCATGTAATTGTCCAATCATCACATTTCACTACATTTGACAAAAAGAAAGTTTTTCCATCACAAGTACAAAAATTAAGTTCAAACACAATTGAAAAGAAAAGCTTGAAATTTTGCATATCTTTGCCTTAGCCCTAGCTTAGATAGTGCATAGGGAGACTTCTAGGGTCTTCTAGAGTACCCTCACTACATATGGGGTCGCTCTCGATGTCGCTACGGCGAGGATTTGCCTATTATTGGTCTCCGCCGCACACCTTTTGCTTGGCTACCTTGCTATCTAAAGGCACCCAAATCAAGCAAAAATCAAAGACAAAAAGAAAAAGAAATCACAAAAAACAAAAAGAAGAAGAAAAAGAAATCAAATAAGAACTCAAACATCTCGTTTCCTTACCTTTTTGATGATTACTCATACGTTACATGGCTAAGAGGGGACGACTCTTCCTTTCACTTAGGTGAGAGGCGGAATTCCGATCCTACAGTGTCTTCTAACACCATGGGGCCCTCACTTTCCATCCCGCCTTATCACCCTTGACAAAGTTTTCTAGTGAACGTGAACGAATATACTAGTTTTACACAATAAAGAGGTGATTCATTTCTATCTTTCTAGGCCTAGTTCTTTGTAAAACTAGTAAGTACATAGGAATTTGCATGCTTGAAATTTTTCCATTTTAGATGAATCCCGGCACATGGATGAGGCATGTTGCCACTTGCTTTTGTAGATGTATTCTCATATGTTTTGTGTGTTTTATTGCCTAGAATGCATCGGAGTTTTGGCAAGACCCCACTTGCCTTGCAAGAAGGTATCCTACCTCATGGGTACCTTGTTGCGAGTTGAAGGGACGGAGCAAGGCCCGTTAATTTCTTTGTATCGGTTAGGTTAAGCGTAGTTAAATAAGGGTCTTGACTATTATTCATCCTTACTCGGGACGAGTAAGGGTTTGGTTTGGGGAGATTTGATATAGTGTCATTTCACCCTACTTTTTCAACCCCTTTTGTCTCGTTTTGCTTGCCTTTAACGCTCCCTAAGAACGTTTCTACGTGTTTTACCTTCTTCTAGCATATTTCTCGCTTTTATCGTGTTTGTGTAGGTAAGCCGTCATTTGAGGCGATTTCTATCTAGTTTTGATCGACAAAGAAGAAGGTGAACCACTCGGAGGACCCACAGCATACCTTGGAGTCCCCACATACCCTTGGGGAGCCCTACTCGATGCGCCAAAGCCCTCCCGAGTCAAGGCAAGCAAAATCGGGAAGGAAGTAACAAAGTCAAGCAAAGGAAGAAGGACAAGAAGCATTTCACGGGCGTGAAAGGCGTTTCACGGTCGTGAGATGCCTTTCCGAGAAGGCGGATTATCGAGCATTTCAGCTCACGGCCGTGAAACAGATCTCACGGTTGTGAAAGTGAAGTCACGGTCGTGAGATTCATTTCACGGTCGTGAAAGTGGAGTCACAATCGTGAAATGCATTTCACGGTCGTGACTTGTTCGTGAAAGAAGACCATGCCCTGCCACTTATCTCACGACCGTGACTTGCAGTTTCATGGTCGTGAGACTGCTTTCACGACCGTGAAATTCCTTTCACGGTCGTGACTTTGCCAGTCCATGAAGTCTTTCGAAGTACATCTTTCCTACATTTTTTAAACCTATAAATAGATCCTCTTGTGTAATTAGAGGGCACGAAACCCTAGATCTGAAACTCTCATAGAATTAGTATTTATTCTTCTATTAATCTTCCATAATTAAGCTAATTAGTTGGTTATTTAATAATTGCAACTTGGTTTAGTGTTGGAACTTGGTTTGTATTCAAAGATTTGTGACAAAATCTTGGTTATTATATCAAAGTTCTCACCTTTTTCTAAGTTGGTACAATTTCTTTACGTAATCTTGTCTTTAATTAAGTTTTCATTTCAATTCTTGTTATCTACTTATTGCTAATTAGAAAATGTTTATTGTTGTTGATTTCCTTTTGCAATCCTTAGTTAATATTGAATTTCCTTTGAATATGTGTGAGTAGTAATCTTGCTAGGGTTATGTGGGGGATTATGGGTTCTAGTATGAGTTAATGTGTTCTTATTGGGGTTAATAGTTGATTAATGTCTTGTTTCCATGCTATGCTTATAACATGTTTGATGAAATACCTACTTGAGTTTGCATGATTCTCTCGCTTGTTTCGAATACCATAAGATCGAAAGTCGTGGTTTTTCGTAGAACCGCTAGTTTGGCAAATCGTATCTAGTGACGCGATAGCTAGTTAGAGTCGGTTTGAGGAGGAATTGTAAGAACGAAAGCCTCAATTCACTTTCCTAGGCTAGACGACATTTCAACTATATGATAAAAATCCATATGAACCCACTCACCCTAGTTTTCCCTCTTATTTGATAAAAATCCAATCTTTTTCGTTTTAGATTCAATTTGTTGTTTTTGTTTGCTTTTAATTATTGTTATTTAGTTTAGTCAACAAATCCAAACCCAATTTACATTGTGACTTTGCAAGAGACTTAGTAGACTATTAGATCATTTTTAGACACTAACCGTCCCTGAGATCGACACTCTTACCACACCACTATATCCTACATCACTTATGTATCCACCCAAAATATTTTGAGGCTCTTAAGTATTGTCTTATAAAACTCTTAAAAGTTTGTATTATTATTTCCGAGAAATATACATAAATTTACATAATCATAAATAACAATTTAAAGTATCATAAATAATAATTTTGATGGTATACTACTTAGTGTGTTATTTGTTCCACATTGAAAAATAATGTAGGCGTGGTGAGCATACTACGTGTAAAAAGAAGAATTGTCCCACATCGAAAAACTACATAAGGTATGGTGACCTATGATTATAAATAGGAGTATCAACCCAAAGTTTCTTTTGAGCCTCTTACGTATTGTCTTAAAGATTTCTTAAGTATATTATCACATCGATCAAAAATTAAATTAAGAAAATATCATATACAATATTCTAGATATAAAAAATAAAGTGGAGAATCTTTTAGTTATCATTATATTTATTTTCTGTATTATAATCAAGTGATATTTATAATTTTTATATAAAAACAATTACATTTCATTAAACAAAAAAATAATATAAAATAAATAAGAAAACATAATGTAAGATTGTAAGTATGGTAAATATAATACGTAGAAATAATATAATCGTCCCACATTAAAAAAATATTATAAGGTGGTGTAATTCTTGATATGTTATTTATAATTAGATTCGTGGTAAAAAAAAGTGATATCATTAAAGTATAGAATCTCATATTATTTGCACATAGTTGGTGTAATTCTTAGTCTGTTATTTATCCCGGATTTGAAAAATAATGTAGATTTGGTGAATATATCACCTACATATAGTAGAGTTGATCCATATCAGACAATTAGCATTAGATGTGGTGATTCTATGATTACAAATATGAGTCATATTTGGAATTTATGTATCAAACTATCAACCCAAAATCTTTAGAGTCTCTTAAACATCGTGTTAGAGAGCTTAATTCTTATGTACATTGGATCATTTTTTTTGTGAATATATAATTTAAAATATATGTAAATCTAATAAATGATTTGAACGGGAGAGTCATGTTAATATTTTTCGGATCATAATAGAGGTCAAATATAACTTGAGTCCTGACAAGGTTAGTAAAATATTGTTAAAATAGAAAGGTTGACTCAATATATCAATATTATTTTCTTAAAAATAAGATTTTCTTATAGTCTTATAAGTTAATTGTTATAGAAAATTTATAAAAATGACATTAATGTAAACCCGTTCATCGCACGGGCAGAAAATCTAGTTAATGTCATAAGTGGAGCATGTTTATTTGAAGGAAAATCACCCTATTTTGGTATTTTCTAAATTTATACTTCAACCAAAATTATATAATATTTACATTGAAATCCCTTGATCAGGTCTATCACACATCGCTATCGATTAAAAACTATATAAAAAAATTAATTTGTATAACTTTATTTGTAACACCCGCAAATGTACCCTATTTTTATAGAAAAATATTTTACGGATACTTTTCAGCGAAATTTAGTTTTAGTTTAGAATTAAATTTTCCGGATCGAATTTAGAATTTCCGAGTCCGTATTTGGATTTTACGCGAGAATTCAAGTGAATCACGTCTTAAGACGTCTCTGACTTTTCTTGACTTTTTCCACTCACCTTTCATATACTCCCTCCTAAACCCTAACTCCCTCACACAACTCATTTCTTTCTTCATCACTAAGAAACCAACCAAAACCTTGCCTCCATTTTTGATCCGTCTTATAATCGTCATAACTCTTTCGTTTCTCGCTCAAATTCACGTAAGTTCGTCTTATTCTTCCCCTCTCATCTTCCTCTATCCGTATTGGTAATAAAATTACCGTCTTTCTCGCTTTTCAATTTATCCGTCTTTCTCAAAGGTGAATTATATTCATCTTTTATTATCTAATTGTAGGTGGAGACTAGGAAGACTTAGAAATCGTTTGAAGACGCGTAAAGGCAACGGTGAAGGGTTACTCGATATCATTTACGTGTTTTATGTATTTTCTATGTTAGTAATCTTATTTAGATTAGGATTAGTAATCATAGGAATTGTGTTGTTGATGATGGTTGTTGTTAGTTGTTAATTGATATGAGAATTGATGGTTTGTGATGATAAATGAAGATTTTTGGTTGATAACATGTTGGGATTTGATCGTGCCTGAGTCCCGTGTAGGACGCTGGCAGCGTCGTGGGGCGCTGGCAGCGTTACTCGCTGCCGACTGCAGTTTTCCTGCACTGACCCCTTTTTGTAAAATGCTCATATCTCCTTCGTTACTTACTTGTTTTGAGCTTGTGACATCCCGTTGCATTTTGATGTCTAGAACTCTAGTTATGACCGTTTTAAGTGGACCCTTGTTTTTGTTGGTTTCCAAACAACGTTGTTTTGGAGAGGTATCTATGTTTTTTATTGATTATGCTTCATAAACTTGTTCTAATTCTTATGTATCATGTATTGACTCATGTTTATCATATTTAAACTTATATGATTCCCTATTCTCATGTTTT
>JAIUZE010008088.1:0-49056 GCA_022085475.1 Heliosperma pusillum | reverse complement strand
GCCCTTGCTCGATCGAGCAAGTCACTATTTCGGCGGGTTTTCGTGTTTTCCTTAAATTTAACCTAATTAGTAGGATCTTTTGTAATATAAAAAGAAAGCTCGTCTTTCTTAATTAGATATTCTTATACATGCTTTCTTAGGCTTTAGAATACTTTTAGGGTTTAAATCAGAAACTTTAGTTTAATTTACTTTTCTGCTGGGTTTTATTCATCAAAGACGATTGTCTTTAGTTCATCTTGTAATCGGTATTCCTAATCTTTCTTTGTTATTCAGTTAATTGCTTTCTTGTTCTTTAATTATTCTTTGTTCATCCTTTTGTTGTCGTTAATCATGTTTACCTTAGTTATTATTGTTGTTATTTATATTCTCATGAGTAGCTAAATTCCTTTCTAGGGTTGAAGGGGATCTAGGATTGTTAGAAGGGGTAGATTAATTGATTGAATTGCAATTGCATGGTTATCGTTTGATTATCGTTTTAATTCTAGTTGTTTGATTACTGGCCAGGATTAATTAACTAGTCTCGCAAATTAGGATTGACACCGACCGGGTTAAGACTAAGATAGGCTACGATAATTGAATAGACTCGTTTAATGATAGCGACCGCATGTTAAATTGTAGATCTAAAGGGCATAATTGAATCGACCGATCTTGTGACCTTAGATAACTTTATTGCATGATAATTGATTACTCCCTATCCCTGAACAATAATCCTAGTGAACCTGTGACCCTAGACTTTTAATCTCATTGTTTTCAACCTTATTAGTTTGTTATTGCTTATTACTAGTTGTTATTATTATTAGTTATAGTTGTTATTGTTTTTGCTATTAGTTATTGTTATTGTTTGCTTTTTATTGTTTGCTTTTAGTTTAGAACTCAAATCTCAAACCCCGAATTGTTACTTAGAGACAAACCTAGTTTAACAGATTAGAATACTACCGCCTCCCTGTGGATTCGATACCTTGCTTACCGCTGACTATTAGTTAGTTGTGAATTAGGTTTTACTTTGATTAAGGAGACGCGACTTTAGCCTTATCACTCTTTGCTAATAGTTAAAGTATATCATCTAAGTCTTTAGTTAAAGCCCATGTTCTTTGTATAGAAATGTTGATCATAAAACTAATAGTACAATGGTGAAGATAAATGGGTACAAAATAAAAATGTGTGAGAGAGTAACACTAACACTCTCTACTTATTTTATTAATGTAACACACTCGCTTGTGATAAACTATATTAAGGAGCTAAGTCTCGACACTAAAAATTCAGCAATGTGCATGTACAAAATATAAAATTTTATCACAGACTTTTAAATTTTATAAACAAATTAGTTAAGACAACAACGTATAACATACTGATGGTATGTATATCAGTCCCTATTATTATAAGGAGACACATATACATGAAATATAAAAAATAATTAAAAAAAAGCTTACAAGAAACGTTAGTACACAAGTAAGATTTAATATGAATATTATGCATGTAAGTTATTGAGCCGTTAAGTTATATGTAAAATTAGTGATAAATATCATTATACATACTATCCATTCATTTAGAGATATTAGATGTTTACATTACGTCATTACCTTACATTTATCTCTTCACTAAAGTACTTTATGCAATAAAGTATAGAATAAGATGTTCATTCTTTTGTTTCTTTGCTTGATAAATATAGAGCCACGTATTTTCAAACACACCTAAAGGACAATATAAACAATATATATGTACTAAAATAAGAAAACTAACCCGTGCATTGCACGGGTACAAAGACTAGTTAAAAGGTAAATAGTTAAATGAGATACCTCAAAATGCAATACCTAAGCAATTGACTGGTAAATAGCTGACTTGGACATCCCAAAATACAATATGTAAACAATTAATGGTACGACAGAGTATGTGGTATCAGTAGGTCTTGCTTGCGACGGATCGGATCTTGCGACGGGTATTTTGTGAGAGGAAATGGGTAGAGGGGACAAGGTGGGCACCCCCATGTGCTTCTCCACTCACTTTGATGGGTATTTTGTGAGAGAATATGGTATCCGTCTTAAGCTTGCGACGGATAGTGTCCGTCACAAACGAGAATTTGTGATGTGGTATCAATTATCAAAACAGTTGGTCTCTCTTGTGACGGTCACAAGCTTGTGACTGACTAAATGTGATCATTTTATGATAAAAAGTAATCATCCATAAAATGTTACCAGTCATATAATGGTTACATTTTCCATAAAAATGATCACATTTGCTCCATCACAAGTTTGTGACGAAAAGTGTCCGTCACAGTTATAAAAAAAAAGCTCCCAAAAATTTAAATGTAACTAAACCTAGGTCAAGCAAATTAAATCCTCCCACCAAAACTAGTAATCATGGGTTATGGGTTGAAAGTCATGCGCTAGATAACACCAAAGCGGACACAGACACGGACACGTGATACGGCATCTCGTGAAATTTAGGACACGAAACATGTGATTTAAATTTAATAAAATATATATTTTATAGTTATAAATAACATACGATTTATTTTGTATTAGTATTTGATATTAAATGTAAATAATTGAAAGTATAATTAGACTTGGACTATAATTCATTCTCATTTTTCACCCAAACTATCTTCTAATCAATCTATTTTAGACTTTCGACCTTTCATTTATTATTTATAGGTGTCCGTGTATCCTTATATCCAACATAAAACGGCTGATTAGTAAGAGTATTCGTGCTACCGTAGGTCATGCCTCAGATTGTGACATTTTAGGAAGGTCCAAGTAATAGGGGCGTAAATCGTATCGTATAACGTATAAAATCCAACACACATTGATTGAACCGGCGATATCCGACCTCTTCCATTTTCTCCACATTCATTCCTTGAATCACCTCCGTATTGCGGTCAGCCTTCCTTTTCTTCATTTTGCAAACTTCTTTCAAATACGTGAATGTTGATTATACAAATTTTATTGCTAATAATTCCTGTTTTTTATACTCCGTATCAAAGGGAAACTTTTTACTCGTATCAATATATCATTACTAACTAGTGCCGGAAATACGATGTGTAGTTTGTTAGTTACGGTTTAAATATCCGTCTTAAGTTTTAAACGGGCCAAAAAATATCTCACTAATATGTAGTATTGGTAAGACAAAATATATCTTGTTATTCTTTACTTTGTCTTATTTAGTTTAACATATTCGAATGGTCTTAAGTTGATAGTTCCGTCTCAAATTATTTGTTTAGCTTTGATTAAAAAACTAAACAAATGATTAGGTTGCAAATACTGAAATATTCTCAGGTTTGGAGCATGTAGGGTAATTTGAATCATTTGTTTAATCATAGATGGCACTATTGATACTGTTAGAGGTGATTCAAATGCGGTCTTGAGCCGGACACGAGTTTGTTGGTGGCCGGCCTATGTAGAGTTATTGAAAATGGATTGGTCGTAAATCGTAATTATTGCTTCTTTTGTGGGCTGGACGGGATGACTTCTGAACAATTTTAGATATGAAATTTAGTACTCCCTTCAATCCAAACCAATGTACCCGTGGGCCAGACACAAGTTTTAAGAAAAGCCACCCTAAAAATGGTAAAAAGACTCATGTATCCTTACTTTTTGTGAGTAAAATGGATGAGAGTTGATGGTATTTCACTATTTTGTGTAAATAAAAGATTGTAATGAGGGTATACTTGTTCACAGCTTGATATGTTGATGAATTTTGGTTTTACCATTCTTGAGCATGAAGTACAGAAAAGATGCAAATAATTTTTAAAATAAAGAGCATTCTTGTTTGATAACCCACAATTTCAGTAAAGCTTTTTTTTCCGTGTTTTTGGTACTTCATGCTCCTTGATATTATGGCCATATATGATATATATATTGGACTTGTGAAATGATGTATGGAGTTTTGCTTTTATCTTTTTCCCCTTCGCTTTCAGGGAGGATATTGCGGATCGTATTGCATTCCTCATCGGTCATAGTTTGTTATGTCAATCTTTTGAGAATGATGGAAAAGGGAATTTTTGTTCTTTAGCGGAAAAAAATAAGGTAACTATATAGCCATGGCTCAATCAGAGTCAACTTACCCATCTACGTCTTCTGAGTGGAATGCTGCATTCCATTCTTATGAGAATGTAATTAGCAGTAATAATGACGAGTTAAAGTTGGAAGCGACAATTAAGCTTGGGGCTCAGTTACTTCGTGCTCCTAAGCATTTGTTATTGCTTACTGTCCCTATTCTCATTAGAATCCTGAAAGATTTGCCAGGGGCTTCTGGTCCTCTCCAAGAAGCTGCTGCTTGTTACTTGAAGGGTGTTATTTGCGATAATAAGGATCACGAGTTGGCAGCACTTGTTTGTGAACCAAGAACCGTTGCTTCACTTGTGAGCATTTTATCACGATCTGATGGCAGATGTCAGAAATATTTGATAAAATGTTTATGGGGTGCGGCATGTTATGTAAGTGAGAGCAGAGTGTACATATTCACAAGCGGAGGGCTGGAAGCTGTCATCGAGTTACTTTCTTCTTGCACAGACATTAGGAGAATACATCTCTTGGAAGTACTCAGTGCCTTGGCATTGCTCAGAGATGTCAGGAGAGCTTTAGTTTCTTCCGGGAAACTACATCTACTTATTGAAGCTTCCAAGTTTGGTAGTATCGTATCCAAGGAAAGAGCTGCTCAGGCAATTGGGCTGCTTGGAATTGTCAGGAGGGCCAGGTGTACGCTAGTTGCTTTGGGTGCCATACCGGCTCTTGTAGATTTGCTTCACGGCGGAGATTTCTCTACAAAACTAGTGGCTGGAAATGCGTTGGGTGTTATTGCATCACATGTGGATTTTATTAGGCCAGTCGCCCAAGCTGGAGTCATTCCTTTATATGCAGAGCTTCTCCGCGGGACTGAACAGCTCGGCTGGGAAATTGCCGAAGATGTATTCTGTGTACTGGCTGTTGTTGAAGCCAATGCAGTTGAGATTGTACAGCACTTGGCGAGAATTCTCCAAGAAGATAACGCTGAAGCGCGGGCAGCAGCTGCTGACGTGTTGTGGGATCTTTCAAGTTACAAGCACTCAATATCCGTCATTCATAATTCGGGTGCGATTCCCATTCTTGTTCAGCTATTGGGTGATCAGAACACTGACGTAAAAGAAAAAGTTTCGGGGGCAATAGCACAGTTGAGCTACGGGGGAGTTAATCGTTTTGCCCTTGCTGATGCTGGAGCAATCCCGTGTCTTATAGAAATGTTACAAGATGAGTCAGAGGAACTAAGGGATAATGCTGCCGAGTCACTCATCAACTTCGCCGAAGATCCAATTCATCACGAAAGGTTATCAGAAGCATTTGCTATGCCTGCATTCCAGAATATGCAAGAGAGGATCGTTCATATCCGTGCTGCCGATCATCATATGGTGAGATCTCTGAGGCATATGAGTATTGAACAACTTACAAGGGATCCAGTGCTTGACTGATTCTACACTTTTTGTAAGTGCGTAGGGATATTGGCAATGCTGTCTTTTATTTTATCTTTTTATCTATTTGCCCATCGTTGCTACACATTTAAATTAGCTAAGGTGTGCTGGTATTACTCATAATGATCTTCGTAAGCGTCTTCCGCTCGTGAAGTATGGCCTAAGTTCCTATAGGGCTGTGTTTTAGAGTCTTTCACTAAGATTAGAAGGAATCTCCTGGCCAAAGTAAATGCTTAAACAAAGCGTCGTTACAATTGCGATTGAGACATTAAGTGTTGTGTTTTGGCGGAATCTACATTTTTGGATCATGGACGAAATGGTTTAGACATTGACGTGTGATGGCTAGGTTCTTGGGCACTGGATGAAAGTAAAAATTGAAAAAGCACCGACATGAAATATCTTATTGAATCTGAATAAATTGAAGCATAGAGCTCTTTGATACAGGCATCTATTTTAGCTCGATTCAATTACGTTGTCTGGATAATTTGCCATGTCTCCATTGGATGTAGAAACTCTGTACATTATTTTCATGTCTCCACGGGTGCGACATATTGCTCTTCTAAGTACTAACAGCTGGAAAAAAAATTAAGTGCTCGTTTGGTTGCTATATGGGAATTAAACTCCCATGAATATAGAAAACACATGAATTGGACAATTCATGTGAATTGCTCAAATTGCATTTGGTTGACATCCTGGAATTAGATGCATGCGGGAGTTTATAATTACCTGGGGGGCTAGGTAGTTCAATTCCTGCTTTTTGGAGGAGTTGACTATTCGTGGTAAAATGTAAGTCACCCAATTTTCGGTAACCAAATGACTTCCATTTTCTCAATTCATGGGAATTTACAATTCCCCCGTTTTTAAAGAGGCAGCCAAACGAGCACTAAACATCTGGTTTATTTATATAAGATTTATTTCATAGTAGTGTTGTTTGAAAGCAATTGCATTGATATTTATGTCTTTTTACAGTGTTATTATGTATATATAAGAACTAACATCATTGTTCTAGTAAGACGATAAGGAAAAACATTTTAAAGAATTACTTGCTTGTTTCTATTTTATCAAAGGACAGATTTAACTTCATGTGTTTCCTTGTAACTTTTAGTCTTAATAATCACCTACAAGAGATCGACTAAGGTGTTTGTTTACATATTGAAGTCGGCCTTGTCATAAATTTTCCATTTTCTTCTCTTTTCATGCTCCCAACAGAACTTGCCAGTGACAAAGCGCCATGTCTTACGATTGGTTAGTTTCTCCTTTTCTTGGTTTGAGGTGTTTGGTCAGTTGGTGTGTTGCACATTGTTAATATAGAATGATGTAAATTGCTCATAACTCATAAGAGATAAACAGTAGAAAATGACAACTGTTGCAAATGGTTATACTTTAATACTCCGTACTTGTTTTGTGTATGAGAACATTAGTTGCTGCTATTCTCTGTTTTGCCTGTTCCGAACTTTAGTTGTATTGTTATCTATTTTATTTTCCGCATGATTGTAGTTAATCTTTGATGTTGGTTATGTAGTACTGTAGTAGCCATGTGGTGGGCTAGCTGGGATTTGTGAATCGAGTTGTTCCATTAGCGATGGAGGATCATGTTTTGGACGAGGGAAAATGCAATGAGATTGCTCTAGAGATTATGAGCGACCGAGATTTACATTTGGCTTAATACTGTACTGTTGCCTCGTAGGGCAAAGTAAAACAGGTCAAAAGTTAAGAGAGATTGACTATCGACTATAGTTACTTGAGTTATTATTTTGACTTCTAAACTGTGCAATTGTCGGCGTAGAGGACCAACAACTTCACGCCTTAATGCTTAGTTTTATGTTGGTTTGATTTTGGGATTGGTCGACTCGATGCCATAACTTGTTGGTGCTAATGACTCATGCATTAGCTCTATGTTTGAAGTTGATCATTTTAAGCCCCAAGGAGACCGAGGGAAAAAAACAATTCTCTCTCGAGGGAAAAATGTGTTAGCATAACCAAGTTGAATTCTTAAATAGAGTTGTATGATGCCCAGAATTTGATGGTAATGCCTTAATTGTTTTTTGGTTGTAAGGAAGTCACAGGGCAGGTTTGATGCGGGTTGTAAAGAAGTCATGAGGACAAGCTTGATGCTGATTAGTTTAGAAGTTAGGCCATGGCTACCACCGGAGAATTTTAATGGCTTTGTACGGTCATAAATACCACCTTTGAATGACTTTACCGCTGACATGTACAATGCCTAGAGGCTTGAGCTTTATGTGATGCAGAAGCTGCATTCATTCCTGGTGTTGGTGCAGACTGCAGACCGGACTTTGATTAGCTGCTACCCTCCTGTTTCTTGTAATCAATTGGTTTGAGATGATATGTTGCACGTTTCAAATTTTGCATTCAAACTCCGAGTCAAATCTAGGTATGTTCCTATTATTTATTTGTTTATCCGTATTTAGTGTATTCCTTCACGACCAACTACTTGACAGAAGTAAATTTGTTTTTTTTTTCAAATAAATAGATCATGTAAAAAAAGTATTCCGTACTATATTAGGTTGTTTGGAAAAGGGTGGCCATAACAGGGGGAGTAGCTCACAATTGTTCCTTTGTTTTATTATTCAAGTATCTGTTGCCTGATCATCATCATTCGGACAGGTAGCAAGGAAAGTTTGTGCATCGTTCAAAATGTGCCAAATCATAACGGGTAGCAGGGAAAGTCCATGGTTAAGCACATGTATGGCGGGAGTTGTTTTTGTATAAAACCGTTGTACGCATACAACACAGTTAATACAAATTATATGTTTAATTAAATGAAGTGAGATACAAAAAAACAGACTGTTGCATGTATACAACAGTACAACCGTCTTTCACATAAATGTTAATTCGGATTGTCTGAATTTGGTTATGCAGGTTAATGGCATTGAAGACATCTCCCAAAGTATTTTAACTAAACTTTAACATTGTTTGTATGTTATGAGAATAAATAGGATAACTTACGATGTTATGAAAAATGCTATGTTGTAATCTCTTTTTTATAATTGTAAAAAAACACAACAATAGAACTGTCTCGTTTGTCAAACCGTATTCAGCGAATCTTTTGAACACATCATTGACAATATATATGGACTATGGAGGCTTAATTGAGGCTAAGTCTCTGATGAAGGCGTCAGGTGGGACATGGCTGAGGCCGGAGGGAGCAGGGTTGACAGCTTTGGGTTATCGGTGTAACAGAGCAGCATACTTCCAATTGTGTGCCTAATGAGTATACGTTAGAAAAACCGTTTACATTATAAGATCTTGACATTGTAATAGAAACTGTGGGCTAAGTATAATTCGACATGTAAAATGATTACAGAAGATTTGCGTATTTATTAGCGATACTTTATAAGTTCATAGGGATGTTTTTCCTCCTAACGTCCCACGAAGAACCAAAAGGGCAAAAGCAGAAACTGGGACGGGCTAAAAATACAGCAAAACATGATAAGCTTGCTGCAGAAAAAGTTACAAGCAGGATTTACTCTGATTTTCACTTTGTTTAACAGTAAACAAAGGAAAAAAGAGGGCACAAATTGAACAAAGGGCGAAACTTTCCATTTATATTTTCGTAAGTGGACAGTAAAGTACCATCGTGATCAAAAAAATGAAAAAAAAAAATGGTAGATGTTACTCTCGCCGGAATCCATCTACATGATCCAAAACACCACCAACAGAGCTACCACCCTCTTCGTTTTCCCTCTCAGTTCGAATATTATGGTCAAGAGACTGATCAAATCCATTGTCATTATTTGTCTCCTGAAACCGGTTCTCATCAAAACTCCGGTCAGTGTCGTCATCTCTGGGCCGATTTCTTTTCATGATTTTAGGAAAAAAGGGAGCAACCTCTTTTGTTTCCAATAACTTGTCATCATGTTCCATTCTTTCAAATCGAACAGCGCTAACCTTCCTGGCATTCCCAGCCAATATCTGCACAACATACACCACAAGGGTTTGGTATCCTGACAAGAGGTTTAAATAGTGCTACACATATATTTGGCTCTTTTAGGTCAGGATTAGAGTAAAAAACAACCTTTCGTAGCAATACTGTCCAATTACATTTACGGCTTCAAAAATAAACATAAAAGTTGTCCTAACAATGATAACAGCAAAACAATATAGGCAAGGAATAGCAGCTGAATCCCAAAGAGTCAAAGACCATATACCGACTGCATAGTAAATACCAGATGAATCACAAATTCACAAGGTAAAGGAACTTAAAGTAAAGGAAGATCAAAAGTCGTCTGTTTGCACATCCTTTGCAAGAAAATTTTAAGTATCAAACTGTCAAACCGTGAGACCTCAACCACCCGGTCAAGGATGCTTAATAAGCAGGCCATGTATGAATAGCCTCACCACCGAGAACATTTATGCAGAGGTTGATCTGGTCGATTACGAGTGTAATCGCTATATGCAACACTATCAGGCTCCACCTTCGAGTTTTTCGTTGTGTGGGTCCCTTTAAGTGTCGCCAAAGAACCCAGCAGAATTGATGGCTATCTGGCTATTTTAGTTGTCGAAGGGTGGTGACAAGAAGTGGGGATCAATTTATGGAAGAAAATCAAAGTTTTTTATTCTTGCCATTTCTAACGGGGACAAAGACTCGTTACTTTGGTTCTTAATTGTGATGGAATAAAACAAAACGACTTGCTAAGCTAGATGTACTTTTTATTGTGAAGTATATGCAATTCTCGACAAAAAATTCATTTCGGATTACCCAAAAAGTCTAAAGCATGTATGTAGAGTACGAGTGCATACAACTGACCCCCTCCTACAAATAGCCTATCTATGTAATCATCAGTCATATACAAGCACAAGTAAAACAAGAACCTGCAACAGGATCAGCCCTGTGCAAAAAAAAGTTTCCATGCAAAATGGCATGAATGTTCAGATTTTAGAAGCACAAAAGAACCACGAAATGTCAACCTGGCAGATGTTAACAGTCCAGAATTTGAACAATAAGAAGCAGAGACTTAAACTTCCAAGCAGGAGAAACGAGAATGGAAGAAAAAGTAGTTAAAAGAGGGTTACTTAGCTGTGTGCATTGAAAAGAAAGTAATGCCTTATTAATCATAAATAGCATAAGTAGCCACAAAAGCATGATGATGGGCCACGAACCACAAGTTAAACATCACATTTAAATATTACATACCTCTAGTTTAAAAATTTGAACTTTTTCCTTGTGTTCTCGGCGCTCAGATTCAACTTCTGTGTATTCATCATCTTCTTCTTGAGTATCTCTTTCTACTACAACTTTCATGCTCTCGCCTGTTCTGGGTATATAACCAAAGGCTTCACAAATAAAGCCTGAAACTGTCTCATATTGATGATCCTGCCACAGGAAAAAAGAAGCGTCAACACAAAAAGGACTACAATGAGCATGTGAAAATAAGGGACGATTGATAAATAAGGTTTTAAATTACTGAACCCCACCCACCCAACCCTAAAAGAAGAATAATGGAGTAGAAGATACACTCCAAAATGGACAACTACAGTAGCCGGTTCTAAACAAGTTGAAGCAGCTGAGTGAAACTTGAAAGGCTTAATGCGCACCTCGGGCATCTTGATGTTCAATTCTTCCGAAAGTTGATCAATTGATGTATTCGCATCAACATCATAAATTCCCTCCCCGCGCATCACAATGTAGCCTGTTTTCTTCTGAATTTCCTCCTTCATAAGGCAGATCACAAACATTTTTTAAGACCATTCAATATATTTGTTGACATAAACATGCTATTAGTATGTTGATAAAACAGTTAATAAATAAGTACAGCCCTAGCAAAGAAAAGGTGTTAGTTGCCATCAGCAACAAAAGTTACCCTCCAAGCAGATCAACCCTTTGCATTTCAAATCAGTAGAAAGCTAATCACGTCGACAATTGTTGCTTTTAGCACTAGACCTTTAGAGATTTTTCCATTGTTGGATATAGGTTTTTAATAAGATAGTTTTTTTTAGTTACTCATGTTGAGGGATGTGGTGCTGATAGGGAAGGAGCTCCTACTCGTCTAGATCCCCTAAGAATGCTCACAATCAACAACAAAAAGAAAATAGAAATATTACTTTCAGCCTCTGGAGAGCCAAACCAACTAGGCTTCCATGACGTAGAATGGAGCTGTGAACTAACGCTTCCACAAAAGTCTAGAAATTGAACTATAGACAAATATATATATAGTAGAAACATGCCTTTTCTACAGGTATGCTGCCTCTTTAATTAGCTGATGAAAACATGCAGATTAAGTCACATTCTTCTAATATAACTCTGTTAGTATAAGCATGTATTGATTCTCATACAAGCATGTATCCTGATTCCTGGCCACTCTTCTATCTCCACACTGAATCATTTGGCTAACGATTGTGAAACCAACGACTGAAGCTTGTGGCTTATGCCAAAATTAGTCAAACGGTGAAGGTAAGGCTATATCAAGAAATACAAAATGTGACATTTTAAGAAAATAAATATCAGAAAACACATGTTAAACTAAAGAAGAGCTGACCAGCTCCAAAAATGTATGCACGGTGCACACTACCCCTATGCAAGTATAGTACTGTTCACTATCAAGTATCAACAACTTAATTATTTGTTCCCCAATAAGCTGTAATTTCTAATAACTAGTGCCTGAAAGAAGTGCAGACGTGCATCATTGTGAGCAAGACAAACATGAATAAAACATATCTACAAATTTCAGAAAACCGAAACAGGCAGGTTGTACAGATACATGCCTTACCTTTGAATCATTTTCGTCAAAGATTTCACCTACAATTTCCTCAACAACATCTTCCAGAGTTACTAACTGCTCCACGGACAATACATGGTCAAATTAACAAAACACAGAAACACCGTTAATAGAGAAACATGAAGCTATAGACTAAGCTGCAAGTAAGATAACTACTTCGAAGTACATAAAGGATATATGTGCACAACAAATGCACACAATTCGTGTCTTCAAACTCAAGCTCTTTACTCAGATCACAATAGACGAGTGGATATATTCTTCATTATTTTAACTGCAAGTGCAGCAATGAAAATCACTTACCCCCACAGTTCCTCCATATTCGTTAAGGACAATGGCCATGTGCACTTTTCTAATCCGAAACTCCCGAAGAAGATTCCAAACAGACATCGAATCTGGCATAATCAAGATGATTAAATACCATTATTGACAAAATTTGAATACAAAAATTTGCAATCAGAACATTATTGACAAATTATCTACCCAAAACTAGATTGCGAACTGAGAAGAAGGGACTCCTCGTAGCAAGCAAAAGGTAGTCCGCCACCTTAATTTAATAACATTTCTTTGTTTGTGAATAAGGAACATTGAAATTTTCTTAACCTCGTGCCTTTGACGTGCAATGCTCCTAAACTTTTCAACCAACACAGTGCTTGAATACCTTTGGATAAGAACCACTCTAAGTCTTCACTATGAGTCATAAGCTAATAATACAGAATTTTGCAATGTACAATTGGTGTAGTCTCTTGGTTGGCATACACACTAAAGTGTTTTTGCCTAAGTGTTTAGGGTTGAGGTTGAAATGAAGAAAGCACACAGGTTTGAATGGAATCTCTTACTCCTCTCCCCTCGCTCAACTTGAAAACCTACAACCTTGAATTAATCCTAAACTATATAGCCAACTAGACTCAGTGAATTCTCTAGATCACATATGTACATTGTAGGGATACCTAGAACATTCTAGACCCACATCTAAAACATTCGCACACAAAATAAGGGCATTGATGAACATCCTTTATCAACACAAAACAAGCCTTCGCTCCAGGATGATTTGGGGTTGGGGTCGGCTAACATTAGTCGTCATTTGAAATGGTCATGTGAGAAAAATAGCGAAAATAAAATATGAAAGTGAAAACGGCCCCATAACTACAACAAATTACTCTAGTGTCTCAAGTGCTCTTGCAAGTGGCTGTGTAAGGGGTTAGATGTATGCAACAGTAAGATAACACCAATGAACCATCTGTTGTTCAAAACCTTGGATACAATTGTGTTCCAAAATGACGATGACATGTTGAACCTAGCATCCAATCAAACCATAAAATTTGACAACCAAAAGGTTCATGTCAAGAAGAGCTATCCCATATTTAGCTTAATTTATCTTTTCTACAAAAACAAACTAAAATACCAGCAAAATTGACAAATATAAAGGCAGTGGAAATTGGATATGTGAAACTTGTATGTTTTCACTCCCCCATTCCCTCAGTACACCAAAAAGTAATGCTTTACCCAGCAACTTATTAAGAACAAACACAACTAATACACAAACTGAGAAAAAAAGGTAAGGGATTTCACTGCTTCAGCCCATGCTGAGAGTGTGGCTGGAAGAGTATAAAAATCCCTGGTGACGTGACGAAGAGTAAATAGAAGAGACAGAGAATTAGAATACGGAGCAGTATAACTAACAAGAATCTTGAATCGTGGACCTAATTCACCAGTCTTTTGTAGCACATACTATGCCGGTGGGGCGCACGAAATTTCCTGTCTTGAAGGGCTCATGCTATCTGAAATAAGTTTCAGACTTTCCTTTTTAAGCAGTCTCACACTTTGCTTTATTCATTTCAAAAGAAGCTTTTGAATAATTATATCCCAATGAGAGCATGACATTCATAAGAAATGCCACCCAATTATGCCCACTTGCATACCCTTTAATCTTTTATCACTGTCTTACACGAAACGCCACTCATTATTTTTCTTTTCTTCCTTCCAACTTGTCCCCACTAGCAAACCCCTATATTTTTCTCCCTAATACTTGCGGGAGTTGTGGCAAGACACAAGAGGGGTGTGGAACTTACTGTGAGACAAACAGAGTAATATATAAATTTGTTGTGAAGTTTAGGAGGGCGCCTACTCGCACTACGGTGTGTGAAAATAAACCTTATTTCAGTTTTATACATTAGCTAGATACACATTGTCGTAGATTGCACACAATGGACAAATTGTTAGTACCTATTCTAGTTCTAAAAATAATAGTTGCCATGCAAGGGATAGTATTCAGGATTTGGTACAAGACATTTGCATCAAGTTAGCACCACCAGAGATAGTTGTGGATTCTTAATTCTTGAATCTCAAGCCAACAATGTTACAATTAGCTTTGATATCTTGAGTATATACTTGAGTCATTAGTATTCAATCCTCACTGATTTCAGCCTTTTGGTTACAATAATCTAAATGATTCCTATAGGCCTCCCGGCCTAGTTTTCAGATGTGGTTGACCCTGTAGGAGTGGATTTTCCTCCTTCCTTAATCCTTACCGTAGCGGCGTGGCCGAACAAGGGCCCATTCTCAAGCACTCGATTAGTAATAGACGAAAACAATTTGTTCAGTTCTTACGAGATTCCTAAAATGAAGCAGCCTGGAGTCTTCTATCAATAAGAAGCGTTACCTAATTAGCCATCTAATTTGTAGCATTGCAAATTGATCAAATTAGGAAAAGATAAGGGAAACTACTTCTCACAAAAGTGTGTTATCACAACCCCATATCACCTATAAGTCTATAACCCTGGCAAGCAACGTCAAGCATATACCTTAACAAATAGCATATGCCGCTAGAAGATCTAATTAATGTTATAGAAAATACGACTCTTGAGCAAGAAATAAAAATATTGGACTCTGGCTACAAAGATATTGACTCTTAAGGAGAAGAAAATGTCGACACTACAGAGAAAAGACAAGTTAAACGGATATCAAGAATCACCTGGAACAAAATAAGCTGGCTTGTGAGCCATATCTCCGACACTAGAATTTTCTAATAGCTCCCCCTTCAAAACCAAACATATGATAATTCTGCAAACTATGAGATTGACGCATATAATCAATATGAAGAACTAGCACCAACCAAAAAAGAATATTCATAAAAACTAGCAGACCTTCTGAACATAATCCAACATGTCCATTGCATATGCAATACCAACTATATTATCAACACGCTGCTCAAAAACAGGTACCCTAATTGACAAAGGAATGTAAAATGTCAAACGATGAACCTGAATTGATACAATATATACAGCAGACAAGTATTTATACCTTGAGTACTGATGCGTAACCCATAAATCATGGAAATCAACTAATGATGCACTTGCGTCAATGGCTACAACATCAACAAGAGGTGTCATAACCTCTCTCACGTGTGTATCTTTGATCTCCAACACATTCTCAATCATGTCCTGAAGTGAATTTATCTCTACTTATTAAAGTAACAACCTCAAATCTTACTTGGCAAGGTTAGCATAAAAGTAGGAGTGTTGAAAAGTCAATTTTATTAACTTGATTATTTAAAATACCCCACGTTCATTTGCCATCCTTTATTTGAAAACAAGCTAATTAATCCTATCTACTATTTAATTAATATGATTTGTTAATTAATTATCAAAATAAAAGAATGAAAATATAAAGTCCACAAATTAAATTATACTTATTAAAACTAAAACAAAAAAACGGTAATATAATAAAAAATACTCCCTCCAATTTTTCATCTTCTTCCCTCTTTCCATATTGGGCCAATTGTGGTGATGTTCCCTCTTTCTTTATTTGTGAGTAGTTGTGTGGTCCAAATTTAATTGAATGTGGGGTAGTGTGTTTTGTGTGGTCCAAATTGATTTTCTTAATCCTTGTGTCCAAAAGAAAGGGGAAGAACATGGTAAATTGGAGGGAGTAGCTTTTACTCAGTAATTTCCTAACAAAAATAAATATAATTCGCTTCCAATAGAACAAAAAAAAATATAGCACGAAAAAAGAATAAGTAATTTGCTTATAAATATATATCATCCAATTATTTATTTAAAATAAATAATTACCAGAAAACTTATTAAAATTAAAGTACTTTAATTATGGTTGAAACTCAAAATAAAATATTAGCGAATTATATGGACAAAGTAATATAGAAAGGTAACAAATGAATGTGACACTCTAAAATAAAAATGGTAAACAAATGAACGGAAGGAGTAATTTGGTATTGAGTACTTCGGATTTTACGGGGTGTTGTAGGGATGGGATCAGTATGTTGAGTTATTGTGTAAAGTCTGTTATAGTCCATATTTACGTAAGTTTTCGGTTTATTTAGATGTGCACTAAAATATAACAAACAAATAGTTTACCATGTACCATTTTCAATAGAGGTGATAATCATTGACCCGATCAGAAAAATGTCACTAAATCGTTAAAAAGTTAGCGGGTTAGGATTAAGACATTACGACCCATTTATGCAATGGACTTGACACGAATCCGATACAGAATTTGTGCAAATCTTGCTAGAGTTCGTCTTTCAACATAAACCTGACACAAAGAACTCATTTATTTTAAATAGTCGTAATTTTATTTTGTTTAAAAGTGATAATCCAACCAACCTGCTAACAAGTAAGAAATATTATTATTCAACATCTTAGGTTATTGAGTTATTAAAGCTTAATGGGATTAAGGAATGTTGTGTTAAACATGTTAAGTGGGTTGAAAATGGAATGCTTAAAGGATAAATGGGTTAAATAAGTCGGGTTGGGTTGTTGAAAAATTAAATGGGCCACGTTAGGGTTGAGATGTTATATTTATTACCCGACTTGATATGAGTTTTGATATATTTGATATTTTATTCTTAAGACTAAATTCATACTCTTATATTTTCTAGGTTTATCCCTTAAAATTTATAAACAAAGCTATACAATATTTAAGACCCATTTTTCACTATAGAAAATACTACTCAATATTGGTTAGTCTAATGAAAACACTGCTCTATATTAATTAGTCTTAAATGTGCACGGGTCAAAAAAATTATTTCCTCCTGTTTCACTAATTAACAATTTATAGTAAATGAAAATAAGTCAAATTTCAGTTTAATAAAAATGCACGAGTAAAAATTTTCATTTTGTCTTATACACGGATTTGACTAAATAATAAACGGGTTACCAATTTGCACGAGTTTGCAACTATTTAAACCATTTCAATTTCACTAACTTTGTGTTACTATTTTTCAAATAATTTTATTTCCTCTTATATAAGTTGGGCTTTTTAAAGTGCCCAAGTAACAAAACAAAGTAAACACAAATTTAACTAAAACGAGGACATATCATACTATAACATATACTCGGCCACCCTACCCTAACACATGATTTACACTAATTGAAAATGAAATTTATAATTCAAAAC
Source organism: Heliosperma pusillum (assembly GCA_022085475.1). Classification (NCBI taxonomy): domain Eukaryota; kingdom Viridiplantae; phylum Streptophyta; class Magnoliopsida; order Caryophyllales; family Caryophyllaceae; genus Heliosperma; species Heliosperma pusillum. The sequence goes on along the minus strand of JAIUZE010008088.1, from coordinate 31,467 downwards.
TAAAATCTTAAATATTTAACTCGCCTATTACATTTGCAATGTAGAATTGTTAGACAAAAACAATGGATTTTATTACTCTATTTTAAAAATTGATGTCCAAATATAATTTTATTTAAAAGGAGATAATAAGTTAATATGAAACCTAATCTTTTATACTGCAATTTTGTATAAGAACAAATTTCAAACTAACATACCCGTGCAATTTGCACGGGTTTAAGACTAGTTACATTGGAATTTAGTAGAACGTTTATATTACTTACAGGATGATAGAAAGTGAATATATCTAAGTGTCTAAGTTTACACAACGTAACTTAGCTAGGGGTCATATTTAACATTATTAAGTTAGAATAGCCATAGGCCCATAGTATCCTTTGACACAGAGTATGTTGAGATGGAGTTGTTAGAATAAGTGATTTTGGGGCGAGGAAGTCCTTAGTCAAATGAGAGTACTCATGTAAATATCATAGTAATATCATCGTAATATTAAAAGAACAAAAAATAGAGACAAAACAAAAAGGAAATTAAGCCACTAAAAATGGAAAGAGGGTGGTGTAAGGTAACTTTAGGAAGTCTTCCAAGGAACACACACTGGATAATGTGGCTGGTGGTCACTAAGTCATTACTGATGTTGGGCAATTTAAGAAAAGGTCTAACTATGGCGGGTTCTGAGTTAACTTTCTAGGCAAAGCTGTACATTTGTAAAACCATCACCAGTTTACGGCTATGCACTAATAACTCCACCATTGGGGCATGACGAACTTGATTCTGTTTTGGAACTCAAAAAGGTCCTGGTGAAAGCATACGTTGAATGTTTCAATAACCCCAACTTGGTTTGATTCACAAACTCATTATATTTATAAAACTATGATATCCTATGGGAATGGAATACTATCATACTTCTTTCAATTCTTCTTTATGTTGAAAGGATTTTGATTGTCTTTGTAGGAGGGAAACAAAAGAATTCAACAATCAATTAAAACCATAAACAAAAAGAGAAGCCAAGCATTCATGACAAGAAATGAGTAATTTTCTAACATAAAAGGAAAGAGCCATACCTGTTCTTCCTCCTCGATAGCTCCACTCAGCTCAGCTCCCCGCAGCATTAACTTCAGCTCATCCTCCGTAACATATGGCTCACTAATACACGCAATTAGACAAGTAACGGAAACTTGTAAATAGCTCAAAGCAAGCGCTAAGATAAACAGCTCTTATATTTTATACCCTCACTAGCGTTGTTTACTCCAATTTAAACATTCAAGCAGGAACAGAGACCGAGCACAGAATATGCTGAAATGATGAAACCAGTCATGACACGCAGCACAACATTAATGGTATAAACGTTGACCCTGGATGAAACAGAAGACTACGTGAGTCTGAAAATCATATCTCCAATAACTTTATAGATAAATAATTAAATGTGACCAGGCACTGCCAGCACGCAGTGAGCCAGTGATTTTGTTTTCTTTATAATGTCTTTTTTTTTTTACAAATGCTTAAGCAAACGCTTACCCTTTTTTCTTTACAAAAAGTAGCCGGCAGTGTAGATTAAATCACAGAAATATTAATGATGTGTTCCAACGGTGTATCAATAGTCGCGTCCTCACTGCCGTCTCTTATGAATTACCAGAAAAAAAAATCCTCACACCATACTAAAAGTTTAAATCACAAGCCAGCAAACACATGAAAGATTCAATGGCATTAAGTGATTTATCTTACGAGAATGACGCGAAACATGAGCATGGAGATTTTAGGAAATATGTACTTAAACGGTCATGAAAAGCAAAACAAACTAAGTGCAAGTACAAATGGGCGCTAGCATTAATATCAATTCCGGATGTGAGCTAGCGGCAGAAAGAATAGAAGCAACGAAAACTAAGTCAGCATATGATATCTGGAGGGGAGAAAAAAGGGAAAAAATTAGAAGCCATTGCAACAAACCTTCTCCCTTTCAATCCAAGCATTTTCAGCATGCCCATTGACAGGTAAGTGACGACTCTTCCAACGGGATATAATACCAAAGAAAGCCACGCTACAGGTCTGACCTAAAGACAAGAAATAAACCCATAAAAAACACAAAAGTAGGAATCGAAAGAGTCCAAATGAACAATTGACCATGACAAACTATTAGAACAGGGAGCAATGCCAGCTATGCAACTAAAACATTCATGATATGCTCATTTGAATCTTCTGGGGTTCTCCCTTTATTTAGAAATATGAAGGAAAAAAAACTATTAGGAACTTACTTTATATAGGAATTGGACAATCACATTAAGAGAAAAACAAAATGGCATTTTGCTGAAAAAAAGGAATAAATTAGAGTAGACATCTCACCACCACTCTAGCAACCTCTGTAGCATGGTGTACAGCGATACTCTTAGGAGTGATCTCCGTAAGAAGTAAAATGGCAACCTGATGGCAAACAGATAAGTGAAAGTATTACCAAAAGCATGAAACAGAAAGAAGAAAGGAAAGAGGTGCAGTGGACAAAAGGCGTACTGTCATCACACCAGTAGCTGCACTGACTCCTGCTTCTCCGAATATTGCAGTTGCAGCATCAGTGACTAGAGCAGTTGCCCCGATATTTACAACCCTAAATACACAAAGGACGGGATATATTTATAGAAAGATTTTTTTATGGGCACTGTGAAGCAACTGACACCTATAAAGAAAGATAAATACAGAATAATACGTTGTGCCAATGAGAATAGTAGTCAGGAATCGTGTCACATCACTTCTAAGCATTCTGAATACACCATTATCAGGCTCTTTCTCAGCCAACTCACGAACCTGAAGGAAAAAACAATTTCCTAGTCATAAATAATTCTAATTGCAAAATTTACTCTTGCATACATGAGATCCCCAGGCATACGAAGAGCATGAGGAGTATGAATTATGAAATACCTCATACAAACTTCATGTATATATGAGCCAACCTTAAAAAATCTCAACAATCACAATATCACTTAAAATAAGCACAGTATATTGAAGTTGTACACACAACAATTGTATTCATATAAATTCAATCAAGAATGCCAATTGGGACCCCATACCCTAATCTAGAAAAAATATTGTTAAATATACAGCCTATCCCAAAATCGTTCCTCAGGTGACCGTGTACGGTGTACCCCATTTAAAGACATCAAATCAAGGCTAGCAGCGCATACTTCTAGAGCCGCCTTCCCCTCTTTGCTCAAAGATGGCCTAACTAATCTGGTAAAACTGGCCTTTTGTGAAAATATAATAAATCCAAAACATTGTTTTCTTGAAGACGTTATATAAGTGTTGGAAGATAAAACCCACATGTGAGTGTCCCACATTGGTAGGAGAAGAGAGATTGTACCACTTTATAACCAAGGGGGCTGCTCCTCCTACAGCCAATTGGTTTTAGGATGGAAACTCCCTTGTGTTGTCGAGTGGTCCGTCTCTCCTCCGTTCAAGTAAGTCCCATTCCCATTTGCATGTTCTAACATGGTATCAGATCCCAAGGTTTTGTCTTGGGTTTCGAATTTAAACCGGGCCCTAGTTATGTCACCGGTGAAGGGCATGTAGGGCCTCTTTGAGGATATGATAATTCCCACTTCGGTGAGCTCCCATGGTTTTGCCCTCGGTTTCAAAGAGACCTCACATGTGAGGGAGCATGTTGGAAGATAAAAATCACATGTGACTATGTGAGTATCCCACATTGTTACGAGAAGAGAGATTCTACGACTTTAAAACCAAGGGCGTGTAGGAAGATAAAACCCTCCATTCGGGTAAGGCCCGACCCGTTTGCATGTTCTAACATATAAGATGAAAGAAAAAATAAAAAGGGGAGGGGTCATACTAAACCAGGACATGAGCAAAAGAATAAGGCCCTGTTCTTTTGGACTTAAACTCATCCCCTTTAAGTTCAGTTCAGCTCCTATAAGTTCAGTTCAGCTCCTATAAGTTCAGTTCAGTTCAGCTCCTATAAGTTCAGTTCAGTTCAGCTCCTATAAGTTCAGTTCAGTTCAGTTCAACTCTTATAAGTTCAGTTCAGAAAAATTCAATTCTTACAAATTAAGTTCAGAAAAGTTATACGGAATATATTATTTATGAAAACCGATATAAAAGCATTTGACATTAATTAGTGGAATGACATTTGGTCAATTGAAAAAAAGGTGGGTGTTAAAAAATATGCCCCGAATGTCACAAAAGTATCAAATGTCTATTATTGTTTTATACATTCACACTCCATAATTTTATAAGGATGCATACTCTTGGAATACCTATTATACAACATGACGTGAATATTCAAGGAACAGTAGATTTGGGCATGTTTGATGATAAGCGGAAAAAAACCATGTTAAAGGTACGAAACAAGATAGTAAAAAACATTTGGCGAGGCAATAGATTCGTTGTTACGAGTGATAGTGAAGATAAAGAAGAAAGTGATGAGGAAGATGATAATATGGAAATAGATGGTTAGAAAACGATGTAATATGTGATTTATTTTTTTATCGTAATGTAAACGTAGTAATCTATTTGAACAAACCAATGTACATAAATCGGAATTATGTTATTATCTTACCTTATGTTTTAGAGTATACTTTTTTTTATGACAGTCCTTTCCAAAAGATAAAGATACAGATAAAGATGATGTCAACGTAGTAATCTATTTGAACAAACCAATGTATATAAATTGGAATTATGTTATTATCTTACCTTATGTAATAAAGTTCAGTTTAGTAAATTTTAGATTCTATAAATTCTATTCAATTAAGTAAAATTAAGTTCAGAAAAATTCAGATCCTATAAGTTTAGTTCAGTTCAGTTCAGCTCCTATAAGTTCAGTTCAGCTCTTATAAGTTCAGTTCAGTTCAGTTCAACTCCTATAAGTTCAGTTCAGTTCAGCTCCTATAAGTTCAGTTTAGTTCAGTTCAGCTCCAATAAGTTCAGTTCAGCTCCTATAAGTTCAGTTCAGCTCCTATAAGTTCAGCTCAGTTCAGTTCAGCTTCTATTCAGCCCAAAAGAACAGGGCCTAAAGCAAAGAGCCAAAGCTCCACTCATAACTTATATGCATGAATCCCTTGTTTGTTTCAATGGGGAATTTAATCAAAGTCTACAACCAGCCATGCTGTCCAAAATCTACACCTGATACTATGGCACAGGTCACACCCACATACTAAATTTCTAGTGGCTAACTTTCTCCAAAGTCAACCTTACAACTTCCACAATAACCATCAACTTACTGCCTAATACTTGAGTAATAAAGTCACCACACAAGTGGATATATAATGGTAAGAAAATAGCTTACATCTGAGTTTATAACATGAGAGGTAAATGTGTATTGTTGAGTTAAAAAGGTTTTAAATTGTGCAGAGAAGTGGACCGCATGTCCATGCTTAAAATGTACTTCTCTTAAAGGATTCTCTAAGAATTCAAATTAACCACTATCATATAATTAAAATAGAATCCTTACAATAAGCTATCATAAGACAGTATCATCTGCGAATAATAGAGTTATAATGAAATATACGCATTCAGCCGTAACTTCACCTTAATTTCGGGAAAAACTCTTCCCATAAGGTAGATATAAGCTCCGAAACGAGCTGCTTCTTAGTGTTTTTTCCCTTTGTACTGTTATATGATTGGGGAGTTAGATTCTATTTTTACGAACCTTTTGTCGATAGCACCTGCATCTAGCATTCTCTATATAATTGTGGGTGATGGAGAGGGGGAAAATGCACTGGCAGAGTGACATCTCTTAAGGATATAATGAATTCAATATAAACCTTCTCATTATCCATAGAAGTTCAAATAGAATTCACAAAAAATTATGCTTTACTCGTGTTCACCATAAGGCAACACATGGTTACTCTTAGTAACAATGTAAACAGACTGTTTTTTTACATAAAAGCACAAGTACAACTTTTTTATACTTTAAAAAGCGAAACTTACACCAACTTCACTAAACTCCCTGATCACAGTTAACATTTAACAAACAAAGATCGAGAGCATAGAAAGGATACCTTCCAGGGCCATAGCGTTGTAATTGAAGTCTCAGCCATAGAGAAAAAAGCCGAGAGACCTAAAAGGGCAGCAAGTATCAATCCCTGCTCCTTCAACACCATAAGAACCTGTGACGTTTTCGGCCACGCATTTCTCAACAACAATATGCACTGCCCAATAATCCCATAACCAGCATTAACCACCTCTTCTGTGGCCATCACCCGCTTGCACTTGACCACAAAAACCCCGAAAACAACTGCAGCTAACAACATTCCCTTCTTTGACAATACCTTAACAAACCCTAAATTACCCTTCCTTTCCCCGACATGGGAACCACCATCAATCGACCCCCCACCAATCCTACTACTCAAACACTTGAAACAACTATTATCAACACGAACCCGAGTCGGAAAAAGGGCTCTACCAATATAACTCACGTGTGCTCTTCTTTTAGCAACATTGACTGAAATTCTAGAATTGTTACTAAAACCAGTCGAAAGCAAAGATTTTGAAGTACTGTTAACACCAGTAATGCTAACTCTAGTGCAACTAAAAGCTGCTGTAGAATCAAGGAACAGTTCCATACGAATATTATACTATTATTATCAAAACTTTGAATTATGCAGTAAACCCCAATAAAATCAATTAAAATTGCGGAATTATTGAAATGTAACAGATACCCACTTACAAACTCCAATTATTCTCTTCAAATTGCATCAATTTCCCAGCAATTGAACTCAAATTAGAACCTTGCCACATACTCTTGCAATTGAATTTGAATTGGGATATTTTTAAGTAGATAATCTACCACCCTTGGAATGGAATGTTGTTGATTAAACCCTAATTGAGAGATTTTGTTCAGTTAGGTGGATAATGGTAATTAGTCAAAGTAGTCTTGTAATTTGACGGAGAAATTGAATTTAGGAAAGGGGAGAAATGTAGGTGTCTTGTGGCTAGGGATGGCAACGGGCCGGATCTGGACAGGGTCCAATAGGATCCAGATCCAGATCCACGACATGAACACTGGATCCAGATCCGACCCTTATCCGGCGGGTCTAATTTTTCTAGATCCAGATCCGTACCCTACGGATCCGGGTAGGATCCGGGTTACCCTACGGATCTTCTATACATATATTTAAACTAAAAAAAAAACCAAAAGAGTGATAGTCCAGTAGCAAATTTACCATCTTAATATTCATGAATTCAACACATAGGCAATTTGGCGATGCCACTTTGAATGACACTAGCTTTAAAACCTTTCTTACAAATCCAAGAGTTATAATTTTACAAACCAAAGTCTTATAAAATGAAAATCCCACAAAATAAAAGTCGTCTTACGAAATACAACTTAAAAAATAACAAACTCCAACAAATACGAAGTTCTACAATCAAGCTCAATGAAAATCCCACAAAAATTTTGCTTTTTTTTTTTTTTTTTATTAGTAATGTTAAAACGGGTCCTAGGGTCGGATCCGGATCTTGACAATCAGATCCATATCCAGACCCGTTTTCAAATCAGTGGATCCGTATCCGATCCATATCCACAGGGTCCAAAAAGTTGGGATCCATATCCTATCCATCAGGGTCGGGTCCAGCGGATCTGGACCGGATCCAGGATCCGTTGCCATCCCTACTTGTGGCTTTGGATTTTTGAATCACAATTCACAACAAGGGTGATTCACCGATTTGGTGTTCTTTTGGGCACCGGGATGGTACCGGGTCATTTGGTCTAGTATGCGTCGGTCTCGGATCGGGTCATTTCGTGTATATAACATACTTTGGACTGAGTCGATTAACTAGACCCGGTAGAGCTAACTTGATCCGATAAGTGAGCTAAAACCGAAAAGTAACCCGAACTTGCCTGGCCGGCAGACCCAAAACCTGAATTGACCCGACCCGGCCCGAAGCTTGATTGACCAAGTGTTGACCCGACTCAAGAAGACTCAATCCATATTTAACCGATCGAAAATGACTTCGATTGACCAAAAACGACTCGTAAATCTTATTAATGTTATATACAACAAATTGAAATTACCTATTGAATTGGGAAGTGATAGATCAATAAGTTCTTGTGAATACAATCATTCGTAATAAATCACAAATTCTCATTTGTGACGGACCAACCCGTCGCAAGCTTGCGACGGGTAAAATCCCCCTCACAGAGAGCAAGTGGGGGGGCAAGTGGGGTGCAAATTGAGCCCCCCACTTGCCTTGCCACTTGCTCTTTGTGAGGGGGATTTGACCAGTCGCAAGCTTGCGATGGGTCGCCTCGTCACAAGCAAGACTTATTGGTAATAAATAGTTAAATTTGCAAAATAGTTTATAATAACCTGACCCGCCACCGTCGTAATGATATAGTGTCATTTCACCCTACTTTTCCACCCCTTTTTGGCTCGTTTTGCTTGCCTTTAACGCTCCCTAAGAGCGTTTCTATGTGTTTTACCTTCTTCTAACATATTTCTCGCTTTTATCGTGTTTTTGTAGGTAAACCGTCATTTGGGGCGAGTTCTACCCAATTTTGATCGACAAAAGAGAAGGTACATCACACTGAGGGCCCACGACATGTCCTACGGGGCCCCATACCACTGGGGGCCCTACTTGGCGTACCCGAGTCATCCCAAGTCAAGGCGATCTAAACCGAGAGAAGTTGACAAAGTTATATCAAGGGAACAAAGGAGGAAAGACCTTTCACGGGCGTGAAGTACATCTCACGGTCGTGAGATTCCTTCCAAAGAATGATGATTTTCGTGAAACTCAGTTCACGGTCGTGAAACTCAGCTCACGGTCGTGAAACACGGTTCACGGTCGTGAAACTCAGCTCGCGGTCGTGAAACAGCTCGCGGTCGTGAAACAGCTTGCGGTCGTGAAACTTATTTCACGGTCGTGAAAGTGAAGTCACGGTCGTGACTTGATCGTGAAAAGTCTCTGCCACAATAGTGCACATATCTCACGACCGTGAAAGGTGTTTCACGGTCGTGAGACAGCTTTCACGACCGTGAAACACCTTTCACGGTCGTGACCTTGCCAGTCCATGAAGTCTTTCGAAGCCCATATTTCCTCCATTTTGTAAACCTATAAATAGATCCTTTTGTGTAATTAGAGGAGACGAAACCCTAGACTCAATATTAGTTAGATTAGATTAGATTAGTCCTCCTAATTAGTTTAATCTTTCCTCAATTACTCTTTAATTAGTTTTAGATCTAGTCATGTAATGGGATTTCTTGGTTTTGTACTTGAAGATTGGTGACAAAGTCTTCTCCTTTATTCAAGATTTCCTCTTTTATTGTTCATCTTTTGCCTTAATTAGTTGGTATATCTTCTTAATCCCTTTTCGTATACTTGCTAATCTTGTCATTTCATTACTTGTTTTGTTCCCTTCTTATCATTATGTCTTGTCTTAGTTTTATATCTTATTCTTCCATATTACTCATGTTAAGTAGTGAGTAGTGATTAATCTAGGATTAGTGAGGGATAATGGGTTTTAATGAGGGTTAATCTTTGTTTGTTGGGTTGATTTGTTGATTAATTAGCTTTCTTCCAACTTATGCATACCACATGTTTGATGAAATGCTTGCTTGACAAACTTGCACGATTCATGTTTATTATACATTTCCGTAAGATCGATAGCCTCGGAATATGTTAGGATTTGCATATAGTTGGTATATCGACCTTGTGTACGCGAGAGCTAGCTTGGTTCGGTATATGGGAGGGATTGTAAGATCAAGAGCCTCAATCCACCGCTCCCAAGTTTGACTACCCATTAACTATGAACCAGACTCACTAGAACCCAAATTAACCATTTGAACCCACCGATCCTAGACTTTCCTTTTATTGCTTGTTATTTGATTATCTTAGTTTAGTCTTACTTTCCTACTTATTTGCATTTACTCAATGTTCTTAGATTAGTTTCAAATCCACTTCTATATCGTGACACCCCTTAAGCATTGCTAGTCTAGACTTTGCATATCGAATACCCACCGTCCCTGTGGACCAACCTTGACTTGCCACCGTGCTAAGTCTTGTTATAAATATCGTTTGACACATCAAAACGACGCGTGTCACGTAACACAATCTCAATATTTTGGATGCGCACCTTTAGGCCATTATTTGTCCTCAATTAAGCCCTTGGGCCATTATTTATCCTCAATTAAGCTCAAAAGCACAAGGCCTTGTTAGTAAAAAAAATGGGTGGAATCCCTTGTAAACATATCACAAGTTTCTCTGGGAGTTTGGTTGGAGCTTTGGGAATAGATTGGAGTGGTCCAATGTTTGGTTGGAGCATTTTAAAATGGAGTTAGATATCTAATAGATTCTAACTCCATTTCAACCCCTTGAAATCTCATACCCATCTCCCCCCCCCCCCCCCCCCCCAAGTTTCTAACTCCTTTCCACCCAACCCATTTCTATTCCCCATTCCAAGATTGAACCAAACAACTATAAGCATGTATGGGAATCTAACTTCATACCTCTTTGAAGTTAGAATCCATTTCAATCCATTTCCAATGTTTGAACCAAACAACCCTCAATTTCTCGATAATGGGACAACTTTACTCTCAATCTCTTGGGGTGTTACAAACCACCCCATGTCAAAAACACACAACCTCCTCGTTGTGCCTTAAACCTGACCGCGGTCAAGCCTAAAATCCTCCCCCCTCTAGGTAGGTGACGCAACACTCCTGGCCACAGGTTCACCACAAGGTCGGTAGCTTAGGGTTGCTCTGATACCATTTGTAACATCCCGATCCGCCACCAGCGTAACACAATCCCAATAAGATGGAATGCGCACCTTTGGCCATTATTTATCCTCATTTAAGCACAAGGCCTTATTACTAGGTGGTGGGTGCCTTATAAATACATCGCAAGTTTATCAATATCACAATGTGGGACAACTTTTGTCTCAATCTCGTGGGGTGTTACAATATTTCTTAATCAAAATAGTACTAACTAAAGTGTTTTAGCTTGTAACCCGAAAGCATCTCGACACAAAATGATCGATACCCAAAAGTGATCTGACCCCAAGTAAACCCACAACAAGTCATCCGAAATGTATGACAACCCCGAAAGGACCCGACTCAATTTAAATTGATCTGACTCATACCCATTCCGATTGACCTATTTACAATCTCTAAATTTAAGAAGGATTGTTACAAGTTCGAGTTTATTTCACATGGTGACATGGAAATATGGGTGTTTGTTAGAACCACACTTGGTTGATAATGCCAAGTTTCTTTGTCATTTAGAGGGATTTTTAGTAATGTAAGTTATAACCTATAGCATTTGAAGCTCTCAATTATTTCTCAAGGATGATTCAAAGATGATCAAAGATGAAGAAAGCCTTAGCATAAGTCAAATGTTATAAACGAAGTAGTGTAACATTTTTAGTTTGTCAAGTGACTGCAAAATCATGCAACAATGCAAGTGATAGGCTACTATTTTGTATCGTTTTTCCCCTATTTCCGTTTGCATTTTAAATCCTAAACCGTCTTCTATGCCAATTTTCCGTCCATTTTGTGTATGCATCGATCTATTTTTGTTATACACTAAGTTTTCAGTTATTAGGACTAAATTTGGATGAGATACATTCGGAAATGGGAGAAATGAAGTAAGCCTTGAAGAAATGGAGAGTAGGAGCTGGAAGGGGTGTCTAGCCGGTCAACAGGCCCCATGTCATCAGCCAGCCCCCGGTCATCACTCGGCCCCCTGCCTCGGTCTTCACGTATGCCAAAGAAAGTCCAAGGGACTCCTAGCCGGTCGGCAGGCGCCCGGTCAATCGGCTGGTCACCACTCTTGCTTGAATTTCAAGAAGTTTTTAGGAGAAAATCGAGTTGGTCTCGGCGCCTGTTACGGACCGGCGCCCTGTCAACCGGCCCGGTCTACCTGATGACATTTTTTCCTCCTTGTTTTGATAGAAGTCCAGACACCCAGTCTGGAGGTAGGCGCCCGGGCAACCGGCCGGCGGTTGGATTTCTGACGGACTTAGCTTTATCTATCTCTTATTGGGCACTATTGTAGTATAAATAGATGTGTTTGTGAGACTTAGAAAAAAAGAGCGTTAGCACAAAACCCTAGAAAATATATCTCTACTCACTTTACTCAATTAATTAGCAACTATAATCCTTCCTTCATCAAGTCTTAATCTTTATTTATTAGTATTAATTAGCATTAGATTTCTAGTATCATTGGGTTGTAATCAAGAGATTGAAGAAGTTCTTTCTCCATTGAATTCAAGTTCATACATTGATTGTTTATTGGTATCATTTTCTTCTCTTTACTTTGTTTTATTCCTAATCTACTTTCATAGTTATCTTACTTAGTTGAATCTTAGTTTGAATATCATGTTTTCCTCCTTGTTTGTTTTGTTCATCAAGGTGTTTGTATTTCTTCCTATTAACATGAGCGAGTAGACTCTATTCTAGGGTTTATGGGGATCTTAGGTAGATTAGAGGGGATGATAATGAGATGTTGATGTTGGGATTTGAGTAATCGATTTATGCTCTTGTTCATGCATGATAAGTGTTTGATGAATTGTTTGAATGAAAGTTTGAATCTTTTCATCATCTTTTATGCTACTTTTGAATCGAAAGTTAAAGGGTAGTGTTTCTTTATTGTGTTCATGATGAGTTTGGTTTATTGATTGCGAAAGCTCTTTGAATTAAGCTTGAATAGAACCTTTAATCGAAAGGTTAGGGTTGATTTATGCGTTGTTCGATTATTCTTGCCCATATTTGACTCTTGCATCTCCCTCTCCCTAACTAAGTGAACCCAATCGCCCTAGATTTCCTCTAATCTTGAGAAACCCTCGTTTTCTAATCTTTGTTTAGATTTCATTGCTTGTTGTTAGTTTAATTTATCATCCAACTTCTTTGTTTTAGACTAAACTAGATTAAAACCTACCTAAGTGAAACCACCATCCTTGTGGTTTGACACTCGAATTACTACTTTTGAGTTTTGTTTAGTCGGGTTGGACGACTTTTAAAACCCGCATCAGCAAGTCACTGTGGTTTCTGATTCAGCCAAATAGAGAATTTTCAAGAAAAATTCCAAGTGTTCAAATCTTTTACATTTTCAAGGGTTTGAAATTTGAATTACAAATTATTGAAGATATTTGAAATATAAGATCACAAATCTCACAAGGCAATAGCTCTAGATTTGCGCATTATCTTACTTGTTCCCAAAAATAACATGTTGATGTCTTCAAAGGTTGAAAGCCAAAAATGTTTTTTAGCCATTTTGATAAAATGTCACAGGTTGAGTGTTAATCGTCCTCAAGAAAAGAAGAAAAGATTTTTGAAAAATGTGTGCTAAAGCTTTGCCTAACACATACCACTACACCAGCACAAAGGCTACTCATTCTACCAATGAAGTAAAACCACTTTTGAGAGAGAGAGAGATAGGTTTTTATGAGTCCACCATTTTTTTTTTGAGTCCATGAGTCCTTATCTTAGCCTTTGGATGAAGGGGATGAAGGGACAAGATTAAAACAAGATGAAGGGATAAGATTAGAACAAAAATGAATGGACAAGATCGATGAGAACAAGATGAAGGGACAAGATTTGAACAAAATGAGTAGGGTTTAATGAATTCCACCTACACATGACCTTGATATTGTAACAATATCATTTTGAAACAAGTTTTTGTAATTTCAGTCTTATATGAGTGTAATTTGATATATGATTAATTTAGACCGTTTCCCCTTTTTATTTTCTTATGCTTCGGCGTATTTAGTTTAGTTTAGCGTCGGTTTTATCGTATTTTGGCCCTTATCTTGTGTACTCTCATATTATTTAAATCCGTCTCATTTTATAGGAAATGGGCCTAGTAGGCTTGAATTGGAGACAAAACTAAAGTTGGATGAGCTATCCAAGAAGTTTGATAATTTGGGGTTGGAAAGAGGCAAGGGGCAAATTCATCATATCCATGGGGAGAGACCTAGCCATGCTAGAGTCTACTATCTTGAGCAACCAAGGTCTCCTCCAAGAACCTATTCTCAACAACCTATTTGTGACACATGTGGCGGTGTCGGCCACACATATGACTTGTGCCCATCCTTTCCAAGAGATGACCATGCTCAACAAGATTGTTACTCCTTGCAAGATCAACCAAGGTATTCCTATCAACGCCATGAAACCTTCTACCGGGCCTTTCCCAATCAAGACCCGAGGATTTCTTATGAGGGTCAACCCTTGGACCCCAAATATCAAGCTCCTCAATACCAACCACCTCCTAAACCCGACCACTCAAGGTCTTACAACAACAACAACCAATGCCAAAATTCCGACTCTAGGAGATTTTCACAACAAAGCAACCAATCCTATGTCCCCCCTCGATTTAGAGACCAAAGAAACAACAACAACCGAAATCAACACAACAATCACAATCCTCAAAATCAACAAAATTTCCAACAACCACCCCCTCGAATGAACAACCCAACTCTTCCATTGAACAAATTTTGAAGGGTATGGAGAATAGAGCTATGCAACGTGAGGCAAATACGGAACAAATGATCAAACTCTTGAGATCCGACATTTCTAATGTTCAAGCTCAACAAAGAAATTTTGATTCCTACTTAACCAACCAAGAACCCATTACCGTTCAAAAAGGGGAACATGTTCTACCAATCCAAGGCTCCCACCCTAAGGATGGCCCACCACATCACCAACAATTACATGCTATCACTTTGGTGGGTGAGAACAAGTTGAAAAATCCTCAAAAACCCATGAGCTCCAATGAAAAAAGAAAGTTGAAGGGTAAGATGGTGGAAGACCATGGTGAAGATGAAATCACCCAACCTCCTCCAAATGTGACCCAAGATTACACACCTCCCTTACCTTTTCCCAACCGGCCCAAGACCGTGAGTAAAGAGAAGAAATTTTCAAAGTTTGTGGGAATGCTAAAAAAGCTTGAAGCCTCATCACCTTTCACCGAGGTGGCGAGCCAAATGCCACTTTACACCAAATTTCTTAAGGAGGTGTTGACCAAGAAGAGGAGAATAACCAATGATGGACTTGTAGCCTTGACGGGAGAGTGTAGTGCGGTGCTTTTGAACAACATGCCTAAGAAACTTCAAGATCCGGGGAGCTTTTCTATACCTTGTGTGGTGGGAAACATTCCGATTTCAAGAGCACTTTGTGATCTAGGAGCTAGTGTTAGCATCCTTCATCTACCCCTTGCAAAAAGACTTGGCCTTGAAGATTTGAGACCCACTTCCATGACCATACAACTTGCCGACCGCTCGGTCAAATATCCTAAGGGAATTCTTGAAGATATCCCGGTCAAAGTGGGTAATATCTACATCCCCGCCGACTTTGTGGTCTTGGACATTCCCGAAAACCAACAAACTCCCATTATCCTTGGGAGACCATTCATGGCAACCAGAGGTGTCATTATTGATGTCAAGAAAGGGCACCTCTCCTTTAATGTTGGTGAGAGCAAAATTGATTTTTCTTTTATGGAGGCTTTGTCCAAACCGATGGTGGAAAGTGTCTATTCGGTAGATGTCATTGAAGATATTGTTGGTGATTTTAGAAAAGAGAAGAGTGATGAAAGTGATGACTTGTTTGGTGTTGTAGTTTTGGAGAGTTCTAGGGAGAATAAAATAGATTGCCTTATTGATGATGAAATTGAAGCATATTTGAATTCTCCAATTCCATTTGATTTAAGCTATTTTGAAGGTGATCCTTGGCTCCTTGACTCCTCCTCTAGCTGGGAGAGCCAAGTTGATGAGATTGAAGAGGCCATGAGAGAAAATTGTTTAAGAAAGTTTCTCCTTGATGAAGAAAATGGTGAAGTTGAGGCCTTGCTTCCTCCTTCACCTACCACTTTGAAGCCTTATATGCCCTTGCCTCTTGATCCTCTTGAGAGGGTGAGTGTTTTCACACTCTTTACCCCTCCCGTCTACCATGATAAGCCACCCAAAATTACCAAGGGGTGTGGAGAGTTGCCATGTGAGTCTAGCTATATCTTACCAACATCTCCTACTTTATACCACGAAGAACTTTATACCACGAAGAAGACGGTGAAGAGTCGATCGAGCTTGGGTTGAGTTTGTCGGTATATCATTCTTTGAGTCCCCTTGCTATTTACTTGTGCTTGTTTATGGGGTTTGCTCAAGAATTTGATAAGTTGCTCCGGGCTTTGAGCAACGATGATGCAAAACGGAGGCAAAATTGACAAGCTTCCCTTGTGGGTACGAGTAAGTGGACCACTTCTCCCTTGAGCATATGCATTTTGATGAATTTTATTCATTCTTAGGCATTCATGAGTTGAACATTGTCCCTTACCCCACTTTGAAAATCCAAATAAAATTTCCTTGAATCCAAAGTTTTCTCCTAAGTATCCAAATGCGAGTTAATTCAAATTAGCTATCTTCTCATATCAATAAACAAACTTGCATCCATGTAGTTAGTTTGCATTTATTTTAGATTTATTTCACTTTTTGCATTGTCATTTACATATTCTTGCTATTGAAAAACTCAAAAACATGTTATTGCATTTAGTTTGCTCTTCCCCTCCTAGCTTTTGGACCATTGAGGACAATGTCCGATTTAAGTGTGGGGAGGAGATAAGTGTATAGATTAATTTTGAAAAATTTGAAAATTTGAAAAAAATCCTAAAAATTAGTTTGTATATAGTTTATTTTGTATATATTGTTGTGTGCTTCCTCTTATCTCAATCTATAGGTGCACCCCACATCATAAGAATCACGAAATAGGAAAAATGAAGACGCTATGGTGAGATCTTTCCTATTCTCTTCTCCCTTATCTCTTTTTCTTCCTACTTGTTGTTTGAGGAGGACGTGATGTGTTGATGACGATGTTGTGGATTTTGTTGATTGGCATGTGTGCCACTTGTGTGTTGTTAGGAGATAACACTAGCTTGTGTGTCATATAGTCGGTTAGAGTATGTGCATTTAGGTTGTATACATGCTAGATTGCATCATGGCATATAGTTGCATTTAGAAAATTGGTTTTATAAATTGTCTACTTGGAAAACATGTTGAATGTGTATAATCCCTTCTAGCTACTTTTTCATTCATAAAGTGTTCATCTTAATCGTGGAATTTTAGACACCCTAGGTTGTGCATTTCTAGTGAGTTTTGACCCGTCTACTACAGCCGAGTCATGAGTTGGCGCTTATTCCACCTCGACAACCCCAATTGATGTGAATACTCTGTTAGTTGAAAGAATTCTTAGGTCACCGTCTTACTATGCAACCAACCTTGATTCATTGTTCTTCCACTTCTACTCACAAAAAGGAAACAACACAAACAAGCCAAAAATATTGAGTCAAATATCATGTTTTCTTGTTTTCGTCGAGGAAATGCAAAACGGAACTTCTAGGGATTCTAGTGGGCCCACACCCAGGGTCCCGCTCGATGCCACTACGGTGGGGATACCCCTATTGTTGGTTCCGACCGCGTGTCCTTGACGAAAACCGGGTGCTATCATGTCAAAAATTGCAAGTCAAAAATGCAACTCAAAAAGAAAGAAAAAGAAAATCAAAAGAAGAAAAAAATTGTAGTATTGAAAATTTTCCAAGCAATAAGAATCAAATTTCTTTTTCCTTTAACCTTTCTTGGATCATTTACCCTTGAGTTGCATAGTGAGACGGGACGACCCTTGTATCTCATTTAGTTGAGAAACGTGAATTCCTTGTGCTATGGTTGATTGCCGAGTTATTTTTATTATAAGAGGTTTTGTAAGTTTCTAAACAGACAATAAAATAACGCTCGAAGTAGGCTTCAGAGTTGATATTTAACCAATTTTAAAAAGAAAACCTCAGTTTACTTTGTCTAATCTCTTATGGACAGATGCTGGAAGAATACAATTATGCATTTAAAAAGTTCTCTTGGCTGCTTAATTAGCATTTATAAGAACTAGTCTAATAGCTTGTGATTGAAAACTTATCCATTTTGATAATTGAGCACACGCAGATTCAATAACGACTTTAAGCAACCTTCGCATTTTCTGCCCTTTCATTTTGTCCCATTCGCCGACCCTTACCGCCGGTCGTGCGTGAATTCTTTCAAGGCAAGGAGCGGTGCAGATCCATAGGATAGGGGCGGCGTTCCCCCTCGAACGGATGTGAGAGGAGCGAAAAGCGAATAAAGATCGAAAACAAGGGGATTATCTTGCTTTTCGATTCATTTTCAATTAGGACTTGCTCTGAATTTAATTGATTACATGTTTTAGTCACCCTGTTGTCAATTAAAGAATAACTAAATACTTACCTAAATGGTCTTCCTCGTTCATACCAATAATACCGTTAAACGTCTTTCGAAGAGATCAGTCAATATTTCTCATGCATTGAAAAATTGACTTAAATTGGCTGGATATCATGCAAGTTTGTCTATAATACACTTAATAGTTTTACTGCTCCGAATAGAGGCTTTACCAAAAATGATCGTGTCATCTGTAAAAGTAAGGAAACGATTTTTCTCCAACCCAACTCCAATTCTAAAACCAATTTCACTAGATCTAAGATCACTACTCTTGTGTAACGAGAGCGCTAAAATCTCGGCACACATAATAAATATCACAATTTCTCATTTGTGACGGTCACTATCCGTCACAAGCTTGTGACGGGTCGGATCCCTCTCACAAGCTTGCAAGTGGGAGACCAAGTGGGAAATCATTTGTTTCCCACTTGCCCTCCCACTCCACTTGCAAGCTTGTGAGAGGGATCCGACCCGTCATAAGCTTGTGACGGATAGTGACCGTCACAAGCAAGACTAATTGAATAAATATATACCGTGAAAGGGGATCTCATTGTCGAATACCTTGAGTGGATACAAAGGTATCCGCTAGTTTCTCATTTACTAAACAGAGAAAGAGATTGTTTTAATTCCATGAAGCAGTTGAGTAATTACCCTTTAAAAAGACATTATAAACTTACTACTAATGAAATTTAAATAAACAATAAGTCGTTTTTTAGATGGATAAGATGAAAACGAGTCAAATACCCATATCAGCAAATTTAAATTTGCTAGTTCATAAATCATAAGCATCCTGCTTTTGACAAATCGTAAGTCCCGGTCCATTATGATTAAACACCAAACCAGACCGAATACTTCGGGGATGATTCAATCCAAGATCAAAACTTTTACCCCGGACGTAATTTACGTTGTTGGTCTTCAGTTTGATCCGGTTTCGGTCCACCTAATAAATAACTTCAAATCAATATTGACCCAATTGGACATTAACTCGTCTCACTCACTAAACGAGGACACTATCTCAATTGTCGCCGCTGTCTTCAACTCTTCCACTGGACCTCCTGTTCCACCATAACAATGGAGACGAGTATTATCAAAGAAGAAGAAGAGGCTGATGACATTGAAACCCACATCCACATCGATGCCAAGTCTGTTTACAGGCATTTCCAACACCTTGATTTCCTCCTTTCCATTAAATCCAGGTCTCTTTTCATTCTAATTCCATTCCTTCATTTTTGTAGTACTATACTATTTTCTTCCATTTATTAAACTGTTTTGTCTTACTTTACAGGTTTTTGATGGGATTGTGTACACGGAAATCTTTCCTTCAAACTACTGCAAAACAGTGAGTACGTTTGTTGTTGTTGTCGTCGTTGTCTCTATCACAATTCTCGTACTTTCTCCATCTCATTTATATTTATTTTACGCCTGTTTCGCTTTCTGGAACTTTGATTAAAAAATACCCTCGAATGTCAAAATTCAATTTTTTTTCGGGAATAATTGATTTGGGATCAATTAAGACGGAAAGGGGACGATTTCTATGAATATGTGTGGCGGTGATGTGGGTTACTTTGGGAATAATACTGCTGTCAGGTTATTTACTCATTTCTTCGCCTTTTATCCGTATAATAATATTCAGGAGTAGATGGACGGACAATGATTTATGAGCTCAACTGGTTGATTATTGTGTGCCGGTCAGCATTGCCGGAATCAATTTTGCGGAAAGATGATGTGAGTTTGCTTAGCTTCTACTTATTGATCACTGATATTGCCTGATTATTTCTTTATTTTACCTTGTAGCAGCATCTTTTATGTTTTCTTTCCGTGTGTTTGTGTGACCAAGCGATACTTCAAACTCATTGCCAGGCTCCGCTAAATATGATGCTTCATGCTTTCGAATTTTATATTCTAGGCCTGCAAATAATCATATTGGTTTTGTCTAGGAGGTTTTTTTTTTAATTGTTATTTTACTTTTGGTTTTGCAATGGCAGTTGCTTTATGAAGATGTTAAGATTCTTGTTGAGAGGTGCTTTGGAAGATGCAATGTTGAAACTCAACAATGTATGTTTCCCGATGATGTGCAATTATTTAGTTTACACAACATATCGAGAACTATTTTGACGATGCTTGACGATTTATCAACTTATGGGTTGTACAATTTAGCAACGCTATTGACTAGAGATTTGGAATCTTTCGTCAAAACTAGGCCACAAATGAAGCGGGTTATTAAAAGGAGTTTAATGGCAGTACAAAGCAACCAATATCCCACTGATGATCAGGTCAAATTCCAGAACGAACTGTCTCAGCTACTGCAGTGTCCAAATAATTTTCAACAGAACTACGGGAAACATGTAAAGTTGACTTTGAAATCACATCGTGTTCATATTCTGAAGGTCCTTGATGGACTTAGAGATATGAAGTTTCACACTCTGACAGCAATGTATAGGAAACTAAAAGGCAGTAGAAGAACTACTCCTCAGTTATACCCCTGTTCTTCTAGAAAGACCAAAGAGCTGTTAATTAAACAGGTCAAGAAGAGGTCTTTCGACATGATCCAGCAGCTTGACGAATCAGATGAGCTACAAGAGCCTTTAGTGAAAGCAATGGCAGTAGCAGGCTTTTCTTTAAATGTGGAATCTTGTTCTCAGGACCTCTCTGTGCCCAATTTTTTTTACGTGACTCCAGAGATAAAAGCACTGCAGGATGAGATTATGAAGGCTATTAAGATTCTTGACATAAGATTTAGGAAGAATGAGATGGAGAAGTTGCGACACCTGTTGGATCCTGACTCTACAGCAGTAGGGAAAAGTTTGAAATCAGCAATTAGGAACATGCTGACAGATTCTCTATACGATTGCATTGATATGGATGTTGTTCCAGACTCTTTATTAGGAGCTCTGTCACTTATCAATAAGAGGTTGTCGCACAATGCATGTAGATCTTTGTCAAAGGATCTCATGAATGAAGATGTAGAATGCATATTGAATGTGAGCGCTTATTTAAAGCAGCTATTGTGGAAATGCGATCCCAGCTATCAGCTTGACGAAGACTTCATGGATACATACATGGATGAAGCAGAAGAAAGTGATGATGGAGATATTGCTGACGATAGTGATGATGATCAGAAGCTTTTTGTTAATTCCATGGATGGATCTCAAATGAGGTTTAATGACTTCAGTGAAGAGGTAGGAAGTACGAGTTATGCAGATGATGCCTGTTTCATCTCTCCATCATCAACATGTGAAGCTACGTTTGAAAACACAAATGGTTTTGCTTCCTCAAAATTAGTCGATGATGTCTGCAGCGAGACAGAGACCAGCCAAGGTGAAATGCTCATCTCAACAATGTTTAAAGGTGGCTCATCTCCTCTTGGTTCGTCTGGGTTACTGGATGACTGCATTGCTATGAGAAAACAAGATTCTTGTGAGGAATCTACAGATATGTTAAATAAGAAAGACAACTGCTCAAGGCATAATATAACTTCTGGATATCAGACAAATCACTACGTTACCGTCCAAGAAGTGTGTGACAATGCTAGCTTAGCTGCATTTAAGCTCATTGGATGCGTGTTAAGCGAATTCGCACACTTGGAAGCATTGGGCCTAGACCAGAATGAAGAGTTGTATCTCAGAGGTGATGAGTCGAGGCCTGGAAATTTTCAAGGTATTCACTGTTCTTATAAATGGAGATATACAATGTTGTTCTCTGTTATTCGTGCCTATTGCAGTTACAATTCAACAATATTAGGGGAGTATGTATGCTGATTTTCATTCGGATTTCCAATTTTGTCAAAAGCCTTGATAATTTTATGTATGTTATGTTACTTTGTCTTTTTAAACAATACTATGTATATATTGTGTTGTCTTTGTCTACCCCTGTTTTGAAACGAGAACTTTTGGCTAATAAATGATTTGATTATGGTCATCAATTTACATGCTGCTCTCTCGTTGATGACTGAATGATCAAGTACCTCAATCTCCTTCAGTGAAGTTAGATGACTATTTCTTGTTTGTTTGTAGATGCCATCACAAGCTCAAGGGACAAAGATGTGAGCGGTTCTATTGTTGTTGAAGCAGTCCACAAAGTCTTACCCTCATTCTCTAAGCGGTATATTTTACTCAAGTCTTTCGGCTTTGTATACTTTTGTTGTGTTTGACCAAATTTATTTGCCATTTGGCAGATTCTAAGTAGTTATACCCTTTCTTTCTAGATATGTTTGAATTTGTTTCATTGCCATTTGACTGATTCTGTAAAGTTGAAACCACTTATTGTGGAACTGTTATTCAAGTTAGAAACAAAATCATACGGAGTAGTAAACTTTCATCTTTGTATAAACTCAGATGATGATAAGGACAACCACCAATTTTGTAAGTTGTAGCAGTAGCATCAATGTTTATTTAAATTTATTACATTTTCAGACATTAACTGCATATTTGTTTAATATTCATCGTGCTGAGTACTGTTTTTGCATGCTGTCGGTGAAAGACTGATTAATGATTTTAATTGCAGGGAACTGGAGATGGTAAAGAAGTTCATGGAATCATAGTGGAGAAACTAATTGGTCACTGTTCGTGCAAATGCACGTTTGCGTAGTTTGTGGCTACTGGCTACCCGTCAGGCTGCCCTTGGAACATCATTGGATATTAAACTATTTACGCGGTCCTAAAGAGCAATTAGGTCTTTATTTAGGTATGCTGCATCTTCTCTTAATAAGCCAACTTTTTCGGCCAGGCTGGGTATCTGGTTAATTATGCCGTACTGCACAACCACTATGAGCGTTTGCAATTTTGACCATAGAACATGATCCCTACTTGTCATCACCATGCTGCTTACACTTTTTTATGTACATATGTAGTTATGTGTAGTGTGATTTTAAGTTAATTTTCTAAACACAGGCATATTTAGTTCGAAGGCCTCAATGAGGAATGAAAAGAAGTTCTGCCCATGCTGGTGTTCTCGGAATTATCATTGTCACGAATATATCTACCATACATGGAAGGCATGTTCCTACAGGTCCAAGCAGACACGGCGGAAATGTAAAGATAGTTGTGAGGAACAAGGGATGGCCTATGCCAGACCCAGCTTGATCCACACTCCACAGTTGTCTGATGTCGTAGCTTCCACGATTCCAAATTTAGGGAAACGCAAGTTTTGTTGCAGAGGATTCACCAAGCACATGAAACAGGAGCAGATGGCCGCTGTTAATGGTGTTAACTGTTAATGTGAAAGGAGGTTTGTGGGTTGTGGCTTTCAAACTTGCAATCGAGCTTGACAAACGACGAGTGACAAAGCTGCAAGCCAACCTGCAGTTAGATTGTATCTCACATGAGCTACTGTCATGGTCCTGACACACGAGATAGACTACATTGTACTGTATCAAGATTTGTAATTGTAGTCTTATAGATACTTAACATCATTCTAGCACTATAGCTTTAAAAATTTCGATTTTGATAATATTGATCCTAATATGGATTTTAACATCTAAGCATAGCTCGTAGATTGTGGTACGCGACTAAGCGGCCAACTCTGTAGTTGTAAGCATATTTATTTATAATACAGCAGATTAATTAACTCAACGAGGTCGGCTAAATTCACCGACTTCTCTTTCATATATGGTTAAAGTGTAAAAAGGAGGGGTTAATGATATTGTAGGAAAGTAGCCATGGCTGGAATTGACCCTGAAAGGGCCATTTCTGCCTTTATTGAGAGGGACTAGGGAGTAGGGAGTGGTGTAGGTATGAACATATAACACAGGAAGACTGTTATGTTGAGCCGCTCCACAGTTATTCAGGTTCTATCATTGTGATATCTTTGTCGGAATGTTGTCTCTGATTTCTGTCGAAATAGTCTGTTGGTGCCAAGGCAAATACAACGGGATGTGAAGAATTTAGACTTACTGTCGACGAGCTTTAAATCCAATCCTTAAATGTCCATATTTTATCTCATAAACTACTTCATACGTCACTTACTGTGAGAGATAATCGTAGTTGAGCTTTCCTATTAATTCGACAATATCCAGCTCTGGCACTAGCTTGGCTACTTTGATCAGCGTACCACCACTGTAGCTCCCACAATAAAACCATTAAGATTTATTTATATGTCAATGATAACTGAAAGAAGGAAAACTTTTGTCATGCTATGAATTGGTACCTTTCTATCTCATCGCTCCATATCCAGGGATGATCACCGTAACTTGCTGCCAATTTCTTGCAAGAATAGTCATATCCGTGGGCCGTGGCCATTGCTATACCGTCTTGTGGTGAGGTCTTTTGCATAGACCATGAAGCAATTTGTGCAGCTACCATCATGCTTCTTGATCTAGTATTTCTGGTTTTATACATTTACAAATGTCATGAACTAGTATAGAAAAAAAAAGATGAATGACTTCGTAAAGGAAACAAATTAGTAAAATACAGAGAAAGTTTGGGTGTTTGAGTTGTAGAGAGGTGAGCTTGCCTGTTTTCTGTCCTTGCGAAAGATTCCTAGCGCTAGATGGTCACATATGTGTTAGGCGAAGAAAGAGGAATAGGAGAGTCGGAGTGCTTAATGATCTCTCGGCAGTTATGTGGCAGCTCAAGACTTTTCTGTGACCACCCACATTCAATGGCGACTCCTCTAAATAAGTTTGGCATTTCAAAGAACTCAAACTGCTTTAATGTTGTAAGAAAGTGCAAGCCTTGAGGAAATTCGCGGAGGTGCCAACAGCGCACTATTTCCAGCCTTCTTAGGCAAGGCATTGCCCCTTCCTCTATGATCCAGTTGTCCAAATTACAAAGCGACTCCAAGTAGAGCTCTTCTAGCTGAGGAAATGAGCCAGGGAAGCAAGCCAATGTGGTGCCCAAGTAAGCATTTGACAATTTGAGAATTTTTAGGTGTGTCAATGTCCCTAGAACCTTGCCGAGGTCCACATTTTCTCTGGCAGGAGGTTTGATAGTTCCATTTCTATCTGTCCAACCCAAACCAATTTATGCAATTGCTGAAGGGAAGAGAGAGGTCGCACGTCACGCGATATAGCACCACCAGTTAGTGTCTATCAGACAAGAGGCTCGGGAAATTCAAGGCGGCCTCCACATCCTCTTTTCTCGGAACTACAATTTGTAGCTTCTTGAGATGTATGCTTAAATCATTTAACTGCCTCCCGGGGCAACCAATTGGTTTTACAATGTTTGATGCTGTATACCCCACAGAGTTAACAAGTTCATCAAACTCCCTATCGATGGAGGAAGCTTCGTTATGTTTGAGACACATATTGCAAGATATATATGTTAGGTGAAGTAAACACCCCTATCGATGGAGAAAGGATATTTGATACAAAATCCGCCTAACGATCCCCCTTTTCTATGGGGCGGGGGGACGGGGGCTCTTGCCTTCTCCTTCCTCAGCCGTTGGCAAACACATCTATGTTTAATAATGTGCATAATCTCAATAGCACGTCTAAGGATTCACCGAAAGCTAGTACCAACAGTAAGACTAGTACTAGCTTGAGTCACCTTCTCTTGGGAAATGTCGCGAAAAAAATAAAGAGCGTAAGTAGGGCTGGTCAAACATGCGTGCCAACCGGCAACCAGCCCACCTTACAGATCAGTTTTGACTTGGCCCGTCAGGCCAGTGACCAACCAGGCCCCCCGCCCGCCCTTAATTACGGCTGGTTTAGGGTCCACTCCCACCAGGCTCGACCCGCCCTCAATCTGCCCCCCCCCCCCGTGACCTGTCCCTCCAATCTACCTCGGACAGGTTTCAGGTCCACTCTCACCAGCCCGACCCAACCCAACCCTTATCTTGAGCCAGTTTCGAATCCACTTAGCCAAGCTCGGGCCGCCCGTTTGACCAGCCCTAAGTGTAACTATAATTTTTGACCCATAATCACCTAAACCAAAATGACCAGAAGTCAAAACCACCTAATCCAAAACACCAATTCTCATTTAAGACGGAGGTCTTAACTCTTAAGGCAGGTCAAATATGTTAAGTAAAACAAAAGTTAAAGGCTCAAAAAATAATAAGACGATATTCGTCCTATTTATACAATTGGGTTATTATTTAACTCGTTTTAATGTATCCATTTTAAAAGAGACTAGTTAAATCCAAAATAATGCAACTCGGAACTGATCCAAACAATCAGAATGCCGGATATTTCTATACTAGTATAGTCCCTGTGCAATACATGTACAGTGTTTACAAAGTTTACATTTTAGTATACTCCATATTATTCATAGATTGTAATTTAACAATTCATTATTTTTCAACGTTTCTCGTCATTTTATCTTCATTTTAGAAAAATTAGAACAATAAAGTTAATTAAGAAATTTAAGTAATGACATGAAATGTACTCCCTCCAATTCTAAATAACCTTCTCCTTTTCCTTTTCCACAAGAAATAAGAAAATAAATTTGGACATACAAAATACACTACCTCACATGCAATTAAATTTGGACCACACAAAACATACTACCGCACATGCAAAAAATGAAATAGGGGAGACTAACCGAATTGACGAAAAAGGGAAATACGATGTTTATCCAGAATTGGAGGGAGTATATTTTAAAGAAAATATTTTTCACATAAAATTAATGATATTATTTAATAATTTTCTTTAATACTATCTTTTAACGAAACTGATTTTTTTAGGCGCCTGGTAAACATCGACGACGTTTTAGGAAATATCGACGACGTTTTTCATAAAAAAGACGATAATGCCCTTAATGAATTATACTCTCTATCTCTCTTATCTCTCTCTTCTCTAATTCTCTAAAAATCAAAACAACTAAATTCAACTAAAAAAATTAAAATCGTACAAGAACAACAATTTGACTAAATCCAACAACAACAATTTTCCTAAATCGCTTATCATGGGGGACGAACACTTTTCGGTATGTTCACATATTAATCAAATTTTACGTTTGTTAAATTTTTTTTTTCCCGGAATCCGTTAATTGTTTGTTTATACTTATCTAACTTAATTGATTTACGTAACGTCTTAGTTAGTTAAAATTCAATTGCGGTTTTTAAAAAATAATTAGGAAAAAATACCATGGTTAGATGAAGAACTGGATGTCATGGACCATGGCCAGACATCCATTTCACACGTCCCACCATGGTCAGACGTGTGAAATGGATGTCTGGCCATGGTCAGACCTCCATTTCACACGTCTGACCATGGTGGGACGTGTGAAATGGATGTCTGACCATGGCCAGACCTCCAGTTCACAAGTCTCACCATGGTCAGACTTGTGAAATGAAGGTTTGACCATGGTTTATGACATCCAGTTCTTCATCTAACCATGGTGAGATGATATCGTTTTTTTATAGTCATGATTAATAACATTTTACGTATGTAGATCATGTTTTACTAATATATATTAATTATTTAATGTCTAATTAGCGACGTATTTGCATTGAACATGACTCGTTTGAGGAATTTGGGAATAATAACACCGATTACAATCCGTTTTTTGAAACGACGTTAGGTTTTGTTACCCGCGATGATGCCTTTAATTGGGCGAGTAGGATTGCAATGGATCATGGTTTTGCTTTGGTTAAAGCAAATAATGGGGCAAAAAACAGAAGAAAAGACGGGTTGTTGGCATCTTACTTTCGATGTTCAAGGTATGGTAGACCTCCTCCAATTGATAATCCTGAGAAGCGTCGTGGGTCGAATAAGTGTGGATGCACTTTCCGTATCCGGGCCGTGCAGAACTACCCTCGGCAAGGTGACGATAGCGGTGCAGTTTGGAACATAATCACCGCCGAGGGTAAAGGGTTTCACAATCACGAGGAAGTGGTTTACAAGGATGGTGATCGTCATTTTGCGGCTTTGGATGACGAGGAGAAAGCGTATGTGAGGCAACAGGTTAAGGCTGGTGTGCTTCCAAAAGACATCAAGAACGCTCTTCACCAAAGAACGCCGGCTAAACCTCAACCGTCAAATAATCAAATATATAACGAGACGAAGAAACTGAGGCGGGAATTTAGGGGTGGAAGGAACACGGCTCAACAAATGTTTGCTCTTGCGGTAGAAGCACATTATTTGATGTGGCATTTGAGTGATCCGGAGACACGACAGATCTCTCATATATTCATGGCACATCCCGTAGCCGTGCAGCTTTTCCGAGCCTATCATTATGTTGTGCTCATTGATTCTACTTACAAGGCAAACACCTATAAGAATCCACTGGTTGAGATTGTTGGTGTTACCCCGACCGGGAATTCGTTCCTAATTGGTTGTGCACTTGTTTGTACGGAGTCCGAGGATTCCTACACGTGGATTTTGAGGCGGTTGTCGGACATTCTTGCACCTGTCTTTGTTTCCCCTACCGTCTTCGTCACCGACCGGGAGTTGGGTTTGATCGCCGCTCTTAGGGAGGTGTTTCCCGGTTCTAGTCATTTATTGTGCCGGTGGCACGTGAACCGCGCCATCAATGCCAAAACCCTGAACATCTACAAGACCGAGTGGTATAGAGATCTTGTCTACTATAATCCAGAAGCGGGTTGGGTACGGGTTATTGATGCATTAACCGTGGAAGAGTATGAAAAAGCATTGGAGTCTTTTCGTGTAAAGTGGGGTCCCTTAGGGAGATATGTTTTGAGCACTTGGGCGATGCACAAGGAGAAGTGTGTGCGATGTTATACAAACGATGTACTACATTTCGGTAACACGTCTACTTCCCGTGTCGAGTCGGCTCATTCTCTACTTAAGTCATGGTTGAAAAGTGCAAATTTGACACTTGATAGTATGTGGTCGAAGATGAATGACATGCTTGATAGTCAACACTCGGAGATTAGAAAGTCACTTGAGGATTCAAGGAGTCGGTCTCGTATAACTAGTCGTTTGTTCTCATTGTTGCTAGGGGTCGTGTCGACGAAGGCAATAGGAATAATGGAGGAGGAGCTTCAGAGAGGGCTTGGTCTTGGTGTTGGGTTAGAGGAGGGATGTGGACATGTGCTTGAGACAACTCATGGCCTACCTTGTGCATGCAAATTGGTTTATTTGAGTAGGAGAGGTAGGAGGGTCCATGTTGATGATGTTCATGTTTTTTGGAAGACCTTGGTATTTGATAGTGTTGATCAAATGCCGAGAATCGATGATGATGAGTTTGATGGGTTAGTAGTGGAAGCTAGAAACAGTGACCCGGTTCGTCGTAGGTTGGTAGCCGAGAAGATGCGTGACGCCTTACATCCGGAGGACGAGGACGTTTTGCCACCTCCTATTAATGAGAACCCGAAAGGCCGCCAAAAAAATCCACGACTAGGAACAAGTCGTCTTTCGAGCATAGTCAAAGGAAATATGGGACACCTAGCATCGATGGATCTACTGCTCGTACTCACTTATTTGGGGACTTTCCTCCAGGACCACCAAACGCTCCGTTAGAAAGAAACTACACCGTTGGCCTTTTCTCAACTTGGTCTAAACGATACGGGGTACCGGAGGTGCTTTGGGCCAGTTCGATGGTTGGGTAGATGTCGGTGACGATGGTCACTGTGGTTACCGGGTTATATCACATGCCCAACGGGGGCAAGAGGGCGACTACCTTCAGATGAGGATGTGGTGTGCCCGAGAGATTAGGAGCGACGACGTCTATAAGAACCTGTTCGGTACTCATCCATCCTCTAGGACTGGTTTGACAGGCTTTGAGATTACATTGAGGAGTGCCGAGTTCTATCTTGAGATCCCATGCGGTACGGAGCATTGGATGTGTTCCGACCACTTACTTGTGTTTGCAACCACCTTCAACTGGACTATATGTGTTATCGGTCATTTCCGTCGCGACAATGGTGAGAAAATTTGGGGTGGTAGTTGTGAGACAATTTTACCACTTAGGGCTTTGGTTCCAGGTCAAAAACCCTTTGGTGTTATGTGGATTGTAAACTACCACAGTCATTGGATGCGGTTACATTCAAGAGGGCCGCAAGATGATGTTGCCATGCCACCACTAGCTCCCGCTTGGCGGACTTATAGACACGAAAGTGTCAGTCATCTCGATACTTTGTACCAGAGAAATATCGAGAACTGGAACGCTTGCATCGGATCCGCCACGGGAAGAAGTCGGAGACGTAGAAATGAAAGCACCGATGAAGCAGTTGCACGGAAATTGAGTTTCGGTTAAGCACTTTATTAATGGAGTCAAAATGTAATAGTACTTTTGATGAATATTTATGTAATGTTTGTTTTTTTAAATTTACGTTAATTTTTGGTTAAATATAGTTGACGTTGACAATACTCGAATAAAGTTGACATTTATTAATAAAGTACTCGAATAAAGCTGACATAAGTCTCAACTGACGACTTTAATAAAGTTCTGAGCATGATGTGACAACTCAACTGACGACTTTAATAAAGTTCTGATCATGATGTGACAACTCAACTGACAACTTTATTCATTAATTAAAAACTGATAAATATTACAACGATTTTTTGCAGAACCAACAATTAATGATCGTTAAATACATTTCATTAACACTTAATCAGTTGAATATCCTTCGGAAGAAGAACCATTAGGCCTATAAAACTCCTCCTCTATGTAAGTTACATACATTTCAAAGGTTTTAAGACTCTGAAATGGCCCCACGAACATCCGGCCGTCCCCTTCACATAGAGAGTGTAAGGTCCTATATGGGATAACTAACAAACACCTCTTAAACAGTTCAACTATCTCCAACTTCACTTTCTCCCACTCACATCGCTTCAAGATGACAGTTTCTGAAAATACAAAAACAAAACTTCATAATAATTTTTGCAATTTTTTTGAATGGAAAAATTAGACAATGGGTTAAAAGTAACCATACCTTCTGTTACGTTCCTAGGGTGAATGGAAGGGTTGTTCAGACCGTAAATAGGTCCATGCATTAGTTGAAGCGAAGATAAGGGAGGATTGTGACGACTAATGAAATTATTAAGTACATGATTATTCAAAACAATCATAAGGCGGTCGAATAGTAAGGGAAACTCGTTAACTATCTCGTTAATTTTATTTTGATAATAATTCACTAATTGAATGTTAGTCATCACCATGATTAAAGTGTAGTATAAGAGGAGTAATATATTTTAAGAGTAGAGAGAAGATAGTGAGTTGTGTGGAAATAAATTGTTAGGTAAAGGGTTTAAATAGACAAAATTTTAGGGTTTTCATGTTGTGGCCAATACAACAATAATATAAATAAAAGTAAATAAATCAACAAACCAATAAAAACAAATAACTAATTAAATAAAAGTTAAGTCAATACTACATAAAATCCGAAGAAAACAAATACAATGCATAAATATCCGGTACTAGTTACCCTGATCATGGGTA